>JAZGUH010000249.1:0-182825 GCA_037893225.1 Hippasteria phrygiana
TACATAAAGATCAGCTTTTTTGTTCGTGCAGGATAGTCCACTGTAACGGCAATGGTTTAACCACGCGCTTGATGGACCATTTTCTTTTTTTCTTTTTTTTTTCGAAGGTAAAGTTGCATCAGTTCAGTCGGGATCGCAATGTTTTATTCAGAACAAAGAATGAACATAGTACAATTAGATAGCATGCATGACTAATAGCCTAGTTATCCGCAAAACCAATAAACTAAACAAAATAAATATGGAACTGTCTTGTTTTTGCGGTCACCATCCATATCACAAATTGCTGTGCCGTGGTACGATAAAGTATTCCATGCCGCACATACAACGGTCTACCCGGCCAACTAGCAGCCCCCATGCACGGTACGTTACCGTAACACGTTGGCCACACCATGGAGGAAGGAAAACGTAGAATTATCCACACAGCCATTTATCACACACTGAACCACTGCTCCACTTCTTGTCGCCATTTGTCGAAAGGTTTGGTTGAAATAGATGACTCTCCTTGTTGATCCAACTGTTTGTTGGTTATCGGCGGGATTTTGTGGACAAATCTTGTCAATTTTCTAGACGAATTTTGTCGATTATGAGGTTCCAGAATCATTTTGCAATTCATATGATGCATGATATGGGTATAATTATAGACCTTTATCATGCTGTCACCATCTTTGTCTTGTTCCATATATGCATTAGAAATAAGGAATAGTGATTCCAATTATTGAATGAAGGTGCCAGACTATTTTTCCTTCCAGCCTCGGTTTGGTTTCATTGATTTTAATAGGAGAAAACATGGCTGTACCATTATAAAGGTCTACTGCAATTGCATGTAAGCATGCGTGTCCAGCTACCGGACTTGATACACGGGCATTCTTCACTACACGCATGTGGAACCCGACTATGAAATTCCGTGTTGCATGATTTATTGTCCCCCAAACAACGGACTCGCTCTACACAATACGCACGTTACAAAGGTTTTCCCCCCACATAAGTCCATGCTTTGCTGCATGCGCATGTACTCAACGTCATCCGAACATCGACAAGACGTATACGACCTTTGTGTTTACCAAGTGATTCAGACACGGATTCAGAAATAGCACGCAAGTGCTAGCCCAAGGAACGGACGGACTTAAAATCGCGGAGTCACACCAAAAAAAAAAACATAGCGGGGAAACGAAAGGCGCAGAAAACAGCGTAAATTCACATGCCCAATTATTATGGTCGGATTTCACAAAATCTGTATTTTAAAAACCCAAATCCGTACTTCCGTATTTCTTGTGAATTTCCGTACGAAATACGGAAAATCCGTACAGGTTGGCACCTCTGAACCGATGTATTTCATCCCGTCCCACGGCATAGATTATATTCCTAGGGTACCTCTTTCTAGCGGGCTTATGTAACGTATACACACCCTGACTACTAAGAAAGTCTTGGATTTGTTTTTGCGTTATCTCGTACTTGCCCTCTTGCTTCGGAACACGGTACAATTTTTCAATACTGCTCAAACCACTTTCCCGATCTATGTCGTAATACAAAGTCTTTAAGTAACTCTCACGAGTGTCCATGATCCGAACTTACTGATGCATAAGATAAACATGGCAGTTTATTATATTTATCTAACCTTTATTATGAACGTCTCGACATAATTGAACACATCTTTGAGATTTCTATCATTTTCAGTTATTTTGATTTATTATTACTATTTTGTAGTATTCTTTTCAACGACATTTTTATGAAATTACATTTATTTATTTGTTTATTGTTAAAGTATACAACCAATGATTACAATGAACATTTATAAAACATAACAGGCGTTAAACAAGATACAATTATTTTAAAAGTTAAACATTCGTTAAAACACACATTTTACCGAGCAAAAGAAAAACTAAAATTAGACATGTAAACAGTCATTTTAATATTTTAATCATTTTAGAATTTTAAAATTTTAAACATTCGTTAAAATAAAACCACAACCTTTACCTAGCAAAAAAAAAAAAAAATAAAAAAATCAAACAGTTGGTGGATACAAATTAAACTTCAAAACAATTCCCATCTGCATGGCAAATGTCGTACAGAACCGAGTCATTCGCCCTATTTCTAACGTGGAAGTTAATATACTTCGTGAAGAGACTGTTGGTGTCGTGAATAGAGGAAAAGTGTAAAGCAATGCGTTTGTTATCACTGGCTGTTATATTCCATTCCATTCTACATTTCCCTAAATCAGTATGAATGAATTCATCTAAAGCTTGGTCAAAGTAGCTTACCTCTCTACCTTAGGTAACATCATACAATCATGATTTGTCTGTGTCACGTCATCTACTATCGGAAGATTACATCCATAACATTTTTTTTTACAGTAAAACAAAAAAAAATAAGGATCTGAAAGTAAACAATGCCCTGAACAGAGTAATGCCTAAACACCGGGCCAAATGTTATGAACTTTTCCAACAAGACGAAGAGCTTGAATAGCTAGGAAAACAGTGATGAATAAAGACTAATAGTTTCAGAAAGACTATTGTAACTTTATAGTTTTATTTCTTTAAGCTGAACGCTAATCACATTAGCGTATATTTTACAAAATTGCTTTTCATTTGTAAATTTTAAAAATTTTACTTTTAGTTTTCGCTTTTTGGTAATCTGCTTTGATTATTTCCAATTTTACGTTATGTTTTAATTTGTACGTGCACTCTTCGCACACTTTCCTTTAATTAAAACCCGTTACATGGCTCACTTCGAACTTCCCAGTCCAATAAAAGAAGTAAATTTAGGAGCAACAGTCTTTGCCTGTCATAACGTAGTCCGTTTATCCTTCCTTCCATTGGCCTTGTATGGTCGTGTCATGTCACAATAACAATTCAAACGGATTGCTTTGCTGTTGCCTCTTATGCAATGTTGTTTACACACACGAAAGTGTGTACATATAGCGGTCGACCATCAAACCTAGTAAACAAAATAATATTGGCCTACCTATAGAGGAAGGTTTGCTATCGAAACGATGTGACCGATTAAGTCACCGCTTGTATAGAAGAATCAATTAGCTGAAAGTCGACTGTAAAAATGTACACTTTGTCCCCTGCCTTTGGACGTTTCTATAAGTAAACAAAGAAACTTATATGATGCTCAACGATTCCTCCAGGGTTTGAAAGAGCGTGGCCTGAACCTGTGAATGTTTCCCAAACGTCATGTAAATTGAATATCTGTTAATGTTCGTCCATGTTAAAGAAGAAAATGACGATTAAGGGACTCCTCAATAAATGGGCAGAGTTTGTACAGATAAATAAATTAATAAAATAGTGAATACACATGAACAAATATTGAATTTATTTGAGTTTTATTGCAAAATGTGATAGGTTTACATGACGGTTAATATCGTACAGACACCGTGTATTCCTTCCTCCGTGGTGTGCCGCCCTAGGCCTGGCGCCCTGTCTGCAGTATGAACAAGCTGACCCCACGCAATAATTGTAAGTGGTCCCAACACACTACACAGAGCTCCCCCAAGAAAAATGACATATTTGTCCCGAACAGAGGAACGCGGACAGGCTAACAATGGGAAAAACAAGTAATCCTAATTGGACGGCTAATGCGTGGGCCGCTGAACGATGGACATAAGAAACTTGAATGCGCGCTGGCCGTGCCTTCCAGGAAGGGTGAACAATAGGGTACCATGGGTCAAAATTCGCGTTGTCTCCAATAAATAAAGGGTGGACATTAGAGCACCGTGGGTCAGGATGTGCACTGTTTGTTATTGAATGATGTGTTAACAACATGGCACCGTGGGCCTCTTAGTGTGGCTAGGTAATTTCTCGTTGAGAGTGGGGGGCAATAACCATACCTGCGAATCCCGAGCGCTAATGATGAGTGCTGTCTATCATCGAATGATGGGTGCGTAATAGGGTATGCATAGGTCCAAAATGAGCGCTGCCCGTCAATCAACGTGGGGGTGTGGGCCCAAGATGCGCGCCAAGAAACCCTCCTAATACCTCTCGAATCTGTGTTTCTTGGAAACCTTATTTTCACGATTTTGAGAGAAAAAATAAATTCGGATTTCGGAAATATATATTCAGAATGACGGTACAACTTTATATCGAGCAAGAGAAACACAGAAATTCTGGAATTTCACGCACGAAAGATGGGTTTTTACTGAATTTGTCATGAAAAAACACCCGTACCCGTTCGAAATAAGCTCCTTCTACGTTTTCTCACGCGAAAATTACACGGACGAAATTATAATTATGGTCTTACACAACGTGGGATTGTATACACTATGAGTTTTACCCGATTGCATCCTCTAAAATCCATGGAAAAAAGAGAAAAATTTCACTCCGAAACTCAGTTTCGTGCGGCAGGGCTACCCGTTGAGAGCGGGGTTCAATAGACCGTGGATCCTGAGCGCTGCGCGCTGGCTGCCATTCAATGTGGGGGAACAATTGGGGTCCTTCCCCCGCGTAACCCCCAGTTTCTCGATATAGCCATCCACCCGTGGTGGCATGGAGGTATCAGTCATCACGGAGTTCTATATAGTTGCCTCGAAGCTGGAATACCTGTTTGACCTAAGTAAATTATCTGATACACGGAGTGTATTGGGACGCGTCTCGTGTGGGTGTTTGATGACCTCCAGAAAGACGGATATCTCATTCAGTATCTCGAGTCCATGTGCGCTGATCTTCAATAGGATTATCAAAAAGATGTTGAAGCAGGGAAAGCTCTACGGATACGGAGACATCATAAGGGCGTCTATCTATGAGAAAAGCAAGCTGTATGGCAATAACCCCCTCTCATCTCTCTGGATATTTGGCGGCTCAAGAAACGGTTCGAGGAGCAGAGAACCATGCGGCGCTTCTGGCAGGTGTGAACCATCAAACCAAACGGTCCTTTTCAGGGCCCCACATATTTAAAAAAGAGAGAGATTTCTATTCTGTTGCGTTCATCTTATTTTCTTTTGGCAGCGTCCAGAGATCGACATCCTCAAGTCTTACGTAAGTATACAACAAACCAGTCCTTTTCGGGACTACAGCAATTTTACCTACAATACGTTTACATTTAACTGTCGTTTTTCATAAATACTTTTCTATTGTTAGATTACTCGTGGTTTTGCATGCATGTCCTTTTTGGGGCCAAATTTGAGGCTTCATTGCCTGGTATCGATTTTTTGCCAAGACTTTTCATTTTTACGGAAAAGTAGCCACATTTTGATCTTAATTATATCTTTAAAAAGGCAAAAATGAAAATCAACAGTTAAAAATGAACGTGTTCCTACGCTTCGTCCAATACCTGTATTTTTACGCGCTCGGTAACAAAAACTCATAGGTAATATTACAATGCTGACAAGCGATAATAATTCTATTTATGGTGGCATCTCGGTACATGTGTCGTTTCCACTGAATGAGCGCGCTAAAACATTGCGCCCATTCGTTATATTTGTTTTCTTCTCTATGTCTAAAAATGTCCGCTTTTGAAGATCCTAGAGCAAACATGACCATCTTCCATGGCTGATGACATCCCAAAGCTACGTAATCGGTTACTTTCAAGAGATTTTGCGCGAGTAGACTCAACTGAAGCTCGGATGGTAATTGACTTACTCGATGTAAAGGTCCCATGCCGAATCCAGAGTTTTTAATGATGCTTTCAGGACGATAAATTGTTAAATGATGTAGTCGGTTCAGAACCTAAACTAAAATGTGCGCTGCAAATTTCAAACCTTTGCTTTTTTTGTTCCCTTAATTTTTTCTTTTTATTTTGCTACGTTCACCATGTACAATATATAGGTCTATACTCCTTTTTTCTGATTTCTTTTTCGGAAATGTTTGGCAATGTTCGAAAACATTCGGAATTTTTTTTCGGAAATGTTCGGGAAAGTTCGAAAACATTCGTATTTTTTATTTGTTATTTGTTTTCTTTGTTTTTCGGAGATGTGTGGGTTTTTTTCGTTTGTTTTTTTTGTGTATTTTAATAATTTTTGTATTTTTTAAAATTTAATTTATCTATTTTTTTTTTATAGTCGCCATTTTAAGTATTTTTAAGGTCATACTATTTTTTTATATATTTTTTTTTCGTTTAAATATCATTGGTCAATTTTAAATGATGCAATGCACTTGTATTGGTCGAATTCAAATACGTTCCTCGAATCTCATTGGTCAATTTTAAATGATGCGCCGCACTCTGATAGGTTGAATTAAAATACGTTCCTCGAATCTCAGTGGTCCATTTCAATTACGTTCCTCGATTCTAATTGGTCAATTTTAAATGATGCGCTGCACTCTGATACATGTAGGTCGTATTCAAATACGTTCCTCGAATCTCATTGGTCCATTTTAAATACGTTTCTCGATTCTCATTGGTTTATTTCAAATACGTTCCTCAAATCTTATTGATCCATTTCAAATACATTCCTCGATTCTCATTGGTCAATTTTAAACGATGCGCCGCACTCTGACTGGTAGATGGTGCGCTATTATGTTTCCACTCCTACATAATCACCCCATTTGTTCTGTCGGCTAGATTTTTAAGGTTTCTTTTGTAATTTAACTCGTGCGTATTCTCCAATTGTTCTGTCGGCTAGATTTGTAAGGTTACCCTTTGTCCCTCTTGTAACATAATCACCCATGTGTTCTGTCGGCTAGATTTTTAAGGTTTCTTTTGTGATTTAACTCGTGCGTATTCTCCAATTGTTCTTTCGAATCAAGTTTTAAGGTTTCCCCTTTTCCCCCACTCGTACATATTCACCCAATTGTTCTGTCGGCTAGATTTTTAAGGTTTCTTTTGTGATTTATCTCGTGCGTATTCTCCAATTGTTCTGTCGGCTAGATTTTTAAAGGTTACCCTTTGTTCCGACACCTACGTAAGCACCTAATTGTTCTGTCGGCTAGGGTTTTAAGGTTTCTTTTGTGATTTAACTCGTGCGTAATCACCTAATTGTTATGTCGGCTAGGGTTTTGAAGGTTACCCTTTGTTCCAATTCGTACATCATCACCCCATTGTTCTGTCGGCTAAAATGTTAAGGTTTACCCTTTGTTCCCATTGTTATGTTAATGAGCCTATTGTTTTGTCGGATAGAGACCCTCCTAACTACTTTCGCTATATAACCACTTCTTGATCAATAGATTTGTTTTGAAAGACATGTAATTTAATTTAAAATTAAAATTAAAAAATTGCTGTCATTAACATTAAATTGAAAAAAATAAACTTAATGTACAATTTTTGTTACAAAACAACTCATGTACTTCTTAGTAACTCTATTTGATATATTTTATTTAATTCAACATCCAACAACGCAAGCGCCAATTACAGGATGTGTGATGAGGGCACCAAAAGCACCTGGGCAAACCCTACTCTTTCACGACAGGTGCTCTGGGTTCTTTTACGTGCACTGATTCCGTAGAGCACATCCGAAGGACGTGACCTTTTGAGATGAATGAGGGCCTGTGTGCCCCAGAACAATAATGCACTATTTCCAAACCAGCAAGCCCTGTGGGGCCCTTTGATGGGCAACTGAGTGGGCCCCATACAGTTTTGGCCGATGGGGCCCACTTGGGTCTCAAATGGGCTAGCCCAAACCTGCCCAAAAGGGTCCTATAATAGTTACCAGGCACGCTACATTGTGTAGTTTCCCATCCAAGTACTGCCTGCAATTAACGTTGCTTAACTTCAGTAATGCGCCACTTGCTCTTCCACTGAGCCAACAATTTTCATTATTTTAAACAACGAGAATGTTTGAATCCAGCTCCCTCCACACATTCGACCGGAGTGCATTGGAAAGGGCATAGATTCATATTGTTTGTACAGCTTAGAATGGCCAGCTATATATACGTACTCTTAACAATTTAGGGGAAATTGTGCAGTGATGTTGCCAAGGATTTTCATTGGGGACACAATAATTATGAGTGGGGAGTCCATGCATGGCAACAGCATTTTAAGTGAGGGCCCGGGGCACCAGCATTCGCAACTAGCTGGAGGGCACTAGCATTTTTAGTGGGGATACAGGGGGCATCAGAATGTTTAGTGAGAGCACAGGGAAACTACATTTTTCAGTGGGGGCACTGAGGGAACTAACATTTTTCAGTGGGGGCACAGGGGGCACTATAATTTCCAGTGAGGGCACACTAGGGCCAGCAGCATGAAGGAAATAATTTTATTGTTGCGGCGATTGTGTACTTATACGGCCCCGTTCATAGGCATAGCAAGGTCATTATTATTTGGGGGGGGGGGGGGGGGGGGGGGGTAGACGTGAAAAAGGGCACTCGATATATCGGGGCCACAGGGGGCACTAACATTTTTAGGGCACAGGGGGCACTAACATTTTTCAGTGGGGGCACAGGGGCCACTAACATTTTTCAGTGGGGGGGACACAGGGGTCACTATAATTTCAAGTAAGGGCACACTAGGGCCAGCAGCATGAAATAAATTATTTTAATGTTGCGTCGATTGTGTACTTACGGGCTCCGTTCCTATAGCTTGCGACATTAAACACAGGTATGTCGTAGATACATGTAGAGGGCAGGGTTTTGATTTTGTTTTAGGACTTTCAGGAAAATATTTCACCTTTTGCCGCATGCGTTATATATTTTCCGATTCTTGCTGAATACGCGGGTGAATCCGCGGCTGAATACGTAGTCTTGGTTCCAAGACGTTACTGTCTGATACTTGTCACCAACAGAGGGCGCAATTTACAGGCTGTCACCGGCGGGCGAGCGCGCGATCAATCACGGAGTTACAGTAACGTCTTGGATATTTCTACTTTTGAGGGCGGGACCCGACTATGGAAATCGTGGCTAAACATGCATCATTCATATCACGTGACTGGTCTGACCTCCATGGTTAAGTTTGACCGATTGCCCCAATTATGCAAAATGCGCCTGCGGTCGACGCGACGTGTAATATAATACCGTTTGAAAAAAAACGTGGATGTACTACTGTGTACAAAAGCCAAGTGTACGTACATTACAATGTACATGTATTATGTACATGTACAATGTACATATCCACATATGAACACTGTGGATACATGTATAGTGTACGTATACGTACTTGAACTTCAAGTTTGAATAACTTGGAGTTTCTGATCTTTCTTGCTACGTCCCAGAATGAGATAATGACAAATTACCTGCAGGTGTGCACTTTAATCTGGGATGTTAATTAGCCAATGTGAATGAATAAATGCAGAATAGTAAAATGTTTATATTATTTTTTATCAAAGATTGATTTTTGCCAGTCTTGTTTAATTACATGTACAAACATGTGGTGCCTTTTTTTGCAGCCAGCCATGACCAGGCCCAGTATTGTATTAATTGGATATTTCAGTCCAGTTACATGCATGCACAATAAATTTACAGGACGGTCTTTGGTCAACTTTTGACTGAAAAACGTTTTTACTCACTTTGTCTTCAAGGTGGAGCTTAAATTCATCATTGTCTTAATTATTTATATTAATACAAATTTCCTCCACTAAATACATTACATTCCTACATGTGTATAGTAATCCATGTATACTAATATTTAAAAAAGTGAACATGAAGAAGAGAAGTCTGAAATAGCAAGCCCAGCAAACCACTTAAATGCAGTGGATTTAAAATCAAAGTAGATGGTTAACTTCACTCATTTATTTTAATTCTTGAGGGAAACATAATTTTTCACTGGATAAAATGTATTTCTGTAAAGATTTTAAACCATTATTGTAAATTTACATTTATGTTAACATATACTTTACCATTGAATGTTAGAACTGCCACAGAGTTCATCAGAAATATGAAACACACCATTTGTTACATCTCTTTTTTCATGTATTTTCAATTTCCATCCTGAAAAATTATATTGGCAGATGTACCGGTCATTTACTACTCAGTGTAAAAAAATCGACATTACATGTACATGTACATGTGGCATTTAAAAAAATGTATAATACATTTACTTATACAAACTGGCTGGGACGTCCTCCATTCTGAAGTCTTTTTTAAGTTTATCACCTCACATGTTTATACACCAGTGTTCTAGCTTATACAGTGTACATGCACAATATATAATGTACATGTCATCGGGTAATTGTTATCTTCACTCAAGCGCGCCTCCATGATTTGACTATGACATGTGTGGAGACCGGGAAAAGGGGGGGGGGGGGGGGGGGGGGGGGGGGGTTATCATGAAATTCCAAAACCAACCAACTGAAAATTTCGAAGGGGGGGGGGGGGGATTGGACACTACGCTGTCTATTACACATGTATTAATTATGGTCCATACACAAACCCAAATTTAACCCTCTTTCCGACAATTCTACTGTAATTTCCATGTGAAATGTTTAATACCTCCTGGTCTATTTTAATTGTTTTCTTCTGTCTGTTTTTGTCTTGGGGTGATCTTGTCATAACGTGTGTGGGTGGAGATATATTCCCCATCCCTACAACCCCGAAATCTATGTTTTTGCCTTCACTTATCAACACTTCTTCTTGTCAACAATTTTTTGGGGATTATATTTAAAGGTACACATTGCTTTGGATTTTGCGATTTGGGCTATAAAACTGAAATGGATATGGTTGGGAAGCTTTTTTTAAAGTAGAATATAAAGATTCACATAACTATCCTTTCAAATTGCGTGGTTTTTGTTTAATTTCGTGACAAATAACGGTCCGCCATTTTGTAGAACCAAATTTTTGACTCCACAAAATGGCGGACTGTGTTCACCAGTCGTATTTCCAGTCGCATCTGGTTGAAGTACGTTCTGTTGATCCATTTTGATGTACTGTGGCACGGCGCGCAGCACTGGCGATAATGTGTCGAGAGGTAGAGAATTGTACCTGGCGACCATCTGATAGGTTCACATGGCCACTGGCTGCGGCGCCAGCCTAAAGACTCTTACAGCGTATTTTGCGCAATATTTAGACGGTGGTATTTAGTACTGGAAATACGTCTATGTATCGCGGGTCAGATGTCAGGGGTAAGCGGCCAATATTTTTGTTTTGTAATCACTACTCACTAATTACAACACATTATACGTGTTTTTTTGCATGAACAACTCTTATAAAAGATAAGGAACATTTCCAAACAGCAAAATTTCATGACATTTGAAGGCAATGTGTCCCTTTAACTATAAAAGTTGGGCTATTATGTACGCCGTATGTATCACCATTTGTTAATCCTTTTTGATATGTTTTTCTTTGTATAAAAATTGTTTTTTTAAAAAAAATTTGAAAATGATCAATAAATCAATTGTGATGTAGTTCTTTTAACCAATATCTGTACACCGACTACTGCATGTATTTTTTCTATTACATGTGGAATAGTAAGCACGTAAACACACTGGCTGTCATCAAAGGTTATAGTTCTAAATTTACATTCGGAAGTATTAAAATATACCTCACATGTTCACTCATCATCCGCACAGATATTTCGTATAGGCCTACACTTTATTTAATGTCTAAATAAACTTCAGCTGCACTACAGAAATCAGCTGCACGTCAACTTAAAAAATATTTCCCACAGACATGACAGACTGGGTCACGCCACTGATCTCTACTACAGCGTAGTAGAGATCAGTGGGTCACGCGGATCGCGCAATCCTTCATCCAAAACAATACAACGGTCGACGCGCTGGGCCCGGCCGGGCGCGGTGAACTTCAAATTTCCGGACAACACAACACACACATACACAAAAAACCGCACCCAGAGGGTGATGACCGCACCGCGTCCTATTTAATCGTGCATGCTCGCCAAGTTATGAATAATTCATTTGTCAAGGTCAAACTCAATCGCTGATTGGCTCCCCCGGAAAGTCGGGGGAGAATGTCGAAGAAGTAAAGAAAAAGTTAAGACCCGCGGACAGAGATATCCAAGACCTTCGTGAGGGTGAAGAACCGAGCAAAGAACAGTAGAATCGATTCTTGTCGGAGCGCGTAATATATAAAACATTATCGAATACAATCAGAATCGATTTACTGAGAAACAGCGCCCTCGTTCGGAAGGAAAAAAAGGAACACGAAGGTCTTGGAACCAAGACTACTGAATACGCGGCCAGAAATCCGGCCGAATCCGCGGCTAGCTTGAGCCTGGTCAGGTTGAGCAGTCTAGCCGTGCACTTTTAATTGCGGGTGCGCCTAGTTGCGTTGGGCCCGGTGCAAAAAGGTAACCCCCCCCCCCCCCCCCCCCCCACCCCCAATAAATCTGTCCCCCGGCAGTAGCGTATCCAGCTTTTTTGTGCCATTTTTCTTTGAAGATATGATTCATGTTAAACTTGATTTTCTTGATTAACAGTTCGTTTTTTTTAATCCATTATAGCCAAAAACAATTTCAAACATGGTTAATAGACGGCCTATTCGAGTATTTGAGTGAGCTTTGCGAATAGCTTCAAACACGTACTTCGTGTAAAAAAACATGTCGCACTTTTGATCCTAAATAACATGACAAATTTTATGGAGAGAATTTCTACTGCTTTTGTAAGAGTGTGAGATTTAAACGCCATACGAAAAGAATACTCACTTTCAGAATCTGCCACTGTCGGTATTTTTTTGTCGGCTTATAAGCCACAAACTTCTTGAAACACCGAGAAGCAAATATCAAGCGATTGAATGAGATACGACGACGTTTTTTTCACCTGCCCGAGGGCAACACAACATTCTTTTTGGCCTAATACTAGAGCAAGTTCGATCAGGGACCAATGGTTAACTAGTGGTTGGTTCGTGACGTACGTCGCGCATGAGCACTGAAGTTGAAGTGCGAACGACTCTAGTCGAACTATTGTCATGTCAACGCGACCATGAGAAAATGGCGTATTACACGCGTGACAATTCCACCAATCGGTGAAGTTCATTCTCATCGTTTTCGTTATCGTCGTCGTTTATCGTGGCCAGTGTGACCGGCCCTTAACGCATGCGTA
This sequence comes from Hippasteria phrygiana, assembly GCA_037893225.1. Taxonomy (NCBI): domain Eukaryota; kingdom Metazoa; phylum Echinodermata; class Asteroidea; order Valvatida; family Goniasteridae; genus Hippasteria; species Hippasteria phrygiana. The sequence goes on from JAZGUH010000249.1 coordinate 12,857, forward strand.
TTGGTTTATCAGTGTAGTTTTGCATCTGACAACTAATGTATAAAATTATCGTTCGCTTCGATCGAGTACCAGTTCACTAAAATAACGCGGACAACCACAATGCTTGCTCTTATATTCTGGTGTGTACTCACCATGGGTGTAGTCGTGCATGGTGAACGCGTCTTACCAAAGACGTGTATTTCGCACAATCAGGCCGGTGACATCATCCTCGGGGGAATTTTCCCCTTACGATTCGAGGGCCGGCCCGTTCCGTGCAGTGGACGGCTTTCACCCTGGGCCGTGCGCCTCTCCGAGGCTATGATCTTCTCGATAAACGAAATCAACAGTCGCAAGGATTTCCTTCCCAACGTGACTCTCGGCTACGACTTGCGTGACGACTGTCGATCGGAGGGAATGGCTACATGGACGGCGCTGTCTCTCATCCACAACACCAGCGAGTCGTTCCCGGAGCACCGGGACTGTGCACCGGCCCCTGTGGGCAGGGTCAGCGGGATCGTCGGTACGGCTTTCAGCGAGACGAGCATCTTCGTGGCCCAGGTGGCCGCGCTGTTCCAGGTCCCCGTCGTGTCGTACGCCGCGTCGAGCGACGAACTTAGCGACAAGAGTACGTATCCGTATTTCCTGCGCACCTATCCCCCGGACAGTCTGCAGGTTAATGTCATCCTGGACGTGCTGGTCCACTTCGAGTGGGAATACATCGGGCTGCTGTATTCACTGGAGAGTGACGGGATCCGTGGTGCCTTTGCTCTGCAAGAACGAGCCGAAGGGATGGGGATTTGCGTGGCATTTCTGTCTCCGATTCGCGAGTTCCCGTCGGACGAGAACTTGCAGGATGTCATCGAGAAGCTGCATACCCACAGCCAAGTCAAAGTGGTGGTGCTGTTTGGCGCCAAGAACGAGGCGCAGGCCATACTAAAAGGGGTGAAAGCGGCTGGTCTGAGACGCATCGTGTGGCTCGGCACAACACACTGGGGATATCAACTGGCCCAAGCGGATATCGAAGAGGTTGCAGTCGGGGCTTTATTTGTTAGGGACTACAGATCAACGGTACCAGCGTTTGGTGACTACTACAATGCGCTGAATCCGTCCTCCCCGAACGCGAGTCCCTGGTATAAGGAGTTTGCTGAGGAGTGGATGTTGTCTCGCAATTGCTCCGACCTAAACATGTGCCCGCTTGATCGGGGAAACACGGAAGGACTGGTCATAAATTCTGTCTACGCTTTTGCCCATGCTATAGACGCAATCCTGAGACAGAACTGCTCTGATAAACACTGCGAGCAAAACACTACACTAAAATTGGAGGGGGCTTTGCTGTTGAACGCTTTGAGGAGCATCCAGTTTCATGGTCCGTACGGCCAGGTTTCGTTCGATTCTAACGGTGACGGAATGGGCAAGTATGTTATATCCAACCTGCAGCATCATGAGGGTGAGTACAAGATGGTGGATGTGGGAGTATGGGACAGTGTAAACGCTACTCGACTGCGGCTCGATAATGGTTTGATAAAGTGGCCTGATAACCAGCCCCGGTCGACCTGTCGCAAGGACTGCCTGCCGGGCTACGCCATCACCACACAGCGCCAACGATGTTGCTCTGGTTGCTTCAGATGTCCCGACAACAACGTTGTCGTCAACGGCACTCATTGCTCTTCCTGCCCTAGAGAATACTGGCCAGACACCGCGTTCAAGACCTGCCTCCCCATCGTCCCCACCCCCATTCAGCTGACCCACCCCGTGGTGATCAGCGTGCTGACCATGGTGGTCTTCGGCCTGGTTTGCTGCTTCTTGACCGGCCTGGGTTTGGTCGCCAAACGCAAGCACCCGCTCGTGAAAGCCATGAGCCGCGAACTAACCTGCATTCATTTCACGGGACTGGTTCTCTCCTACGCGGCTTCCATGGTTATTTTGGCGGCCATACCGAGCGCTGCGGCCTGTGTTGCGTCCGAGTCTGCCATCAGCGTAAGCTTCACGATGGCCTACGCGCCCATCCTGTTGAAGGTGATCAGGATCCACCGTATCTTCAAGTCTGGTCGAACGACAAGGGTACGGCCTAAATTGATTTCTCCCAAGTCGCAGGTTGTCATCCTGGTCATAATTGTCGTAGTTCAAGTAAGTACTAAATCTTTAAATTTCATTTGCACATCATTCCATTTAAAAAGTGACATTAGAGGTATAGTGTACATGATTGGTTATTGTTGCAATGTTCAGAAATGGGCAGATTTTGGGGTTAGTATTTTATAGGAAATATCGTTCTACTGACCTGTTTAAAATTTTGCGTTGTTGGATGGCGAAAAAAAATGGAAAAACGGCGTTCGTTTTCAACCGTCGGATGGATGATAGCCTTTAGTCAAGACGCGCGTGGCTACATAGTACCACTCGTCCGGGTATAGCCACGCGCGCCTTGACTATAAAAGGCTACATTTGTTATAGAAGGCAATTTTTCAACGACTGCCGGCCGGCAATTGTTCAAAAACGATATAAATTTCCACGTTTCTTGACAACGACAGCACACTTGGTGCCATCATTTCACAAGATGATTGAGACTACTATTAACTTACAGTCTATTAAGGTATTTCGTAATAATTCAGTAAAAGAAAATTGGAGGATTACCAATCGTGTACATTCCCTTTAAAACAAATTATTGGCTAACTACGGCAGGGCATGTTCCGAGAGAATAAAAGTTGTTATCGCCCATTGCTGATATGCCGTTTTCAAATGCCCATCATGCAGGGTGGGAAAAAGCAATGAACCCAACTGGTTTTCCCCTATATTGTAAAGAAATTATGTGCATATCGTTCGTATTTCGAATGGATGTAAAACAATTTTTTAAAAAGTGAACAAAGCTATCTTGGCAAGATAGTTCAGTTGGTAGAGCGCCGGTACGGTAACCCGGAGGTCGCAGATTCGAATCCCGCTCCTGCCAGTTTCTTTGTTCACTTTGAAAATGTATTCAAATTTACCTAGTCAGTTTCCCTTGTGGCTTGTTTGACTGATGTAAAATTAATTAGCCCAATTATTAAGCTTTCTTTTTGTACAAAATACCATCCGAATAGCTCATAACGAGTTTTCAAAATATAGACATTGCTCGGGGAGTTGCCCACGACATCACTATTTATGTACGCCATTTTCGAAATGTTGGTCAAACTGAATCGTAAAAAACAGCGGGTTGGGTTGGGTTTAGTATGTGTGGGCCGGACCCGGGTCGGACCCGGACCGGATCCGGACCGGACCCGCTCCGCTGTTTTTACGATTCAGTTTGACTCCTTTCCTAATTTTTCCACCCCCCCCCCCCGAACTTTTTCATTTCTCAAGGTATGGTAAAGCATTGTTAGAGCTGACAATATAGTTGGATGCAATGTTTGTACTTTGTGCGATTCAACATAGGCCTACATCATTGCGAGATAATCACTGCTTCGGGGCCATCAGATTTTTCCTCGTATGAAAAGGCTTGCGTGTGAATTCCTACATTATTTTTTTACTGTACATCAATGCCCCAGGTTACCTAGTCCTGTTTCCCATAATATTTATAATATTTTATATTGCCTAAATCAATGTCAAACATTTTTACCAAACTGCAAAGTCATTAAACTTCAACTCCCCTAAAGCACTATTTAAACAACCTCTATGTGTAAAATCGTGCATGAAGAATTTAGTGCCTCTAAATTCGGTCCACTAAAAAAGTTGTCTGGAAACTGGGCAGCGAATCGGGCGGGGTTCTCTACTGCATGCCGTTGTTTATTTGCTGCGGATTCTCGAGGACATAATTTTAATAAGTATCCTAAAGCATAGAGTTTCCGTTTACCATTGAATTTGTGACGTATCGTGGTGCTAATAACCCCGTAGGTCCAGTTATTCGGAAACTTCATACTTACAAACAGTCCGACCAAGTGATAGTCGGACTAGCCGCAGGAATCAACGATTTAACAACTTTCGTTTATGATATAGGCCTAAATCGCGAAAAACGAGTTCTCAAGCCTTCATAGCACACTGCAGATAGTTTATTTTCTGAACTGCTCAATTTAAAGGAGGCAATATTAACTGAACGGCCCAACACTTTGGTTACGTTCGCGACAATCCCACCTATATCATTTGCCAAATTTCAGTCGAGTAAGAAACTCGCAGTACCTATTCTTTCGGAAGATGACATTTATTCTTTTCAACCCGAATTTGATGCCGCCTTAGACGATGTAAATAGTCGGATCATAAATCATAACCAAGTTAAGCAACAAAGTATTGAATTAAGAATATTATCTTAGCATAATTTAGTTAGAACATGGCTGTGAAGTACATTGGATGCATAGTTTAATGAACCATGACTTGAATACCCGTATAATTATTTACGTACTGGTGAGGACAAAAAGGAGGGTTCAACAAAGGGAACAATACTGTCCTCACGCTTATTTCTTTGTTCCGGAAAAGTGAGGACAGGCAAACTAGTGCTTAGTCTATGGGGATGGGTTAGTGTGTAGGACAATAGAAAGTCCTGACCAGGATGGAAAAAAAAGTACCATTGTATAGGACAGGTTTTTTTCTACATTAATGTGAACTTCCGCCTCCTTTAGAATTTCAGGGAGTAATTTCAGCATTTGGTTTTGTTCTAGTCTAAATTTCCATATTCATGACCAAAACGTGATGTCTTCAAAATGCTCAACAGCAGTGTCTTAAAGACCCCATGTGTCCCAACGTTTCTATATATTTTTTGGAGCAGCTTCCAAGCTTGACTTGATTTTTATAAATATTAAACAGCTTGTTTGCACTGCGTTAGTAGCCAATATTTCTCTACAACTTTGTCGGTGGGTCATTTTGATGTTAGTACTGTTGTTCAGTGCTCTGTTGACTGGGTGTTCCTTGGAGCGCCCTATATATTGCATAAACTGGATGTGGGATTTTCTATGAAACGAAAAAACACCACCTTCTCTTCATTTCGGTTCAAGTGCAAAACAAACGTTTGGATCATTTTGTGTAGCAATGCTAAATAATGCGTGAAAGCAAGTTGAACCGGATATCCATTTCATGTTTCCTTTAAGTTTTCTTTCAAAGGCCGTTGAATTGAAAGTCGAGAGTTACCAAACTGCGGCATTATCCCCCCTCCTCCTTTGCAGGTTATCACTTCGATCTTGTCGGCCGCACTGAGCCCCTCAACGCCGGTCACTCTTTACACGCTCGACATGGGCAACTACAGCGAGATCTACTGCGGCTTCGGCTACGGCTTCGTAGCCTCCTGTCTCCTGAACCTTACCATCATCACCGGCTGCTGCTGCTTCGCCTTCCGAGCGCGCAAGGTACCAGACAACTACAACGAGTCGCGCTTCATAGCCGTGAGCGTGTACACCACGCTGGTGCTGTGCCTGGCGACCGTGCCTGTCTACGCGACCGCGACCCAGGCTCTGCCCAAAGCCGCTACGCTTACCATGGCCATCATGCTCAATGCGTACCTATCTCTGGTGTGCTTGTACTTATCCAAGTTGTGTGCCATCGTCTGCGAAACTAAAGTAAGGACCGTGGGCGCTCCCGATCCCGTATTAAACTTGCGGGAGATGGGCAATACGTCCACTTCCGACGTCTCAAAGATACGTCGTCCAATGCTCTCTGCCTGGGGGAGCAATAATATCAACCTTAGTATGACCAAAGGTAATGCTAGCACTTCCCAGGCAAATAAAGCCTAGAGAACGACAACCCAACACTTACTGCATCACTTTCCACATTTCCGCCTAGAGTGCACCGCGCTCCATATAGGCCTAGGCCTAATGCCACATTCGTCTTTTTTGTTGTTGTCTATAGAGAGGTTTCGTCAGCGCACGGTTAGTGCGTATGCCGACGATTAGCTCTAAACGGTACGCGACGAAAATTGGTAAAAAAATGTTCGTTGGCTTTATCCGTTTGTTACTTACGTGTAGCGCGACCGCTATCCGTGTGAACAAGGTGATTACGTTTAGGATGAGCGAGGAAAACGTCAAACAAGCGCAAAAACTGATGAGGTCACGGGAACTAAACGTAGCCGTCTCTCTAACCGTGCGTGTTGTTTATAAGTACCACTACGAATACATTCACTCCGGATACATTTAAACCAATCACATGGCCTGGTCTGGCGACTCATAAAAAGCACGGTAGAGAGAAACAAATTAACAGACCGCAAATAGCCAAAGTATAACGTCACACTGGGTTTACCATATACACGTTTGCCAAGTGGACCTGCATAGAGATTACCATGTCGTGGTACATGTCTTCTCCGTTGCGTATAGACTCCTTATTTGGGGGATTATTTTTATTTCGTATTTGAGGTCTAAATGAAACTATCGCTGCTTCCTTTGGAGTTTGAGACACGTAGTATTGGTGTTTGTCTTGTCGCAAAACAGGCAGAAATTGCGATCTCAACTAAAGGTCCCCAATAGGTCTACCTTAGTAAAACAGATAATATACATCTACGTATACAAAGTACATTTTGTAGGCGAAACCGTATACTACGACGTGATAATCTTTCCGCATATCCCCACTTGGTATTAAACGTGGTAGACACCACTTGACGTCATTACTTGTTCTGTTTATTGCGATTTGATGTAGGCCTAAGCAGATACTGCGAGTACTATAATAATTGTGTTAAAATGTCCCAAAGCGCTTCGAAGTAATTATGACCAGGGGTCATAAGATCAGTTATATGGCAGTTCGAGTTCAGTGCAAGCTAGTTTACAGGTACCTATTTCATTCCTGTGTGGAGATAAACAACGTGGAAGCACAGAAGCGGGCAGGCCCGTCGCTAAAGGGTGGCCTGAAGGGGCCATGTCCCCTGGCGACCAATATTGGCTCCTCCCCATTGGCAGAAACCCAAAGCATCAAAATTATTGCCATTATTGTGATGAAGTCCCCCTAGCTGGCACTGTGCCCCCCCCCCCCCCCCAAAAAAAAAAACCACAAAAAAACCACAAAAAAAACCGGAGCTGGCGACGGGAATGTGAACCCACATACCGCCGCACCATTTGCGAGGATTGGTGTCGTAAACATATTATCTGACTTTGAAGTGAAAAAAATGCCATAAAAATGTTGCCCAACTCTTCATCGGATCACCAAATATGTCAGCTGTATTGGTTCACGAGGTACAGCTGAAAGAATTTTGAACTGAAGAATTCAAGTTGAGCTAAAACCGCTTGTATTAAATTCGACACTCGGTGACGTCATAATAAACGGTAATCGGGGATCACCCCGAACAAAATGGGAAACTTTTGAGACGCTGGTGGCAGCAGACATACCGGTACCTGTCGTGTTTGCACATTTGAAGCAATATATGGGACGACGACGACGGCGGGAACCCCCCGCCCACCCCCCCCACCCCCCCCCCCTCTTGTGTTGGTTGTGTTCCCGGAATCTCAGAAATTCCTTTCAGATATCCAGGGAGATGTGTTAAATAACAATAGTCTGGAGTGTGTGAGGGGTATAGGAACAAGAGGGGGGTACCCCTTGGTCCCGTATCTTTCTGGGTATATTTTTGCTAATTCTGTGCATGCGCGCGTACTTCTTAGCATGGTGGAATGACTGGTGAGAAGAATTGAAAAAAAGTCTCAAAAGTCGTACATTATTTTACTTCATTAGAAATCCCAAACTGTCACACAAGGCTGTCACAAACTGTCACAGATTAGCCATTGAAATAAATAGACGCGAACTCGTTACCAAAACATATGCAAAGACAGACTATATTATGAGACGCGCGCTGGTGGCAGCAGACATACCGGTCCTTTTCCACTGTACTCACCAGTTGCACTAATCTCTATAAAAAATCTGGATTGCGCTTTGGCCGTTCAAGTTGTAGATGCATCCGCCACATTACCACTCTATCCACAGCCGTATCCCTCAACGTAACGCGAACGTATAAAGGCTGGTTTATAGTCGGTCGGCGATAGTCGCCGCGACAGAAAATTGACGCGCGATCCTCTCACGCACATAAATATAGAACGTAAAGTTATTGTTTAAACGTTCTATATCTATGTGCTCAAGGATCGCGCGTCAATTTTATGTCGCGGCGGCGACCATCGCCGACCGACTATAAACCAGCCTTCAGCCTTCGAAATTGCCCATTTTACCGCAGAAAAAAATAAACATGGTAGCGTGAAGGAAACGAATGCTATGGTTACATACACGGGTGGCATGGGTGGCTTGTGCGTAAAGCGTTCGCCTCCCAACAATGTGGCCCGGGTTCGATTCCCGGCTCGGACCATATGTGAGTAGAGTTGTGCGTTGGTTCTCTCCTGTGCCACGAGGGTTTTTCTCCGGGTCCTCCGGCTTTTCTCCCTCCGGAAAAATCAAACGCTTTCGATCTCTGGCTGTGCTCCGTGGTAATATATGGTCGATGTGGCCCGGCTGCCAGAGGCGCCTTTACGTGCCAGCGACTCGACCACGTTGTAGCCGCGTCCTTCGCAATTCAGCACCCCAGTTGCGAGTATTAAGGATGATTAGCCTCCCAAAATTTTTATATAAACGCCATACGAGGATTAGATAACAAAGGGGGATGCCCCCGGCGGTTTTTATACAGAGATATAATCGCAGAAGTATACGCATTATGCAGCGAGGCCAGACGTACGAGGTTCCGCAAAATGCAGTCGCCGAATACAATACAATACAACGCAACACCGTTTTTTAAATGTAGTATACTCTCGGTGTGGCAAATTAGCATATCGCATGTCAATTGCAACCGGATAGGAGTCCGGGAGAGCGGTTACTCTGTGCTTATTTCTGAGCACTCGTTGTAACGGTATAGCGAAAACAATTAAGGAGGGCTTTAACTGTTTGGGTTTTTTTTCCGTTTTGATTTCGGCTGGGTGATGATTTGCCTCTGCTTCAGTGCTGAGGTGACATCGATGTAATGTGGTTTCCTGTGACATTTTCGTTAGAGTTTAGTGCTCATAATAGGCCTATTCGAATCGTATTCTCAAAGTAAAGCGGAACTCAAATTATATAAACAAGTTTATTATGTCTTTATGGAAAGGTAACTTGTTAATTCGTATTTTTAAGTATGCCAATTAAGTGGCCACCAAAATAGGCCTCCGAAAATCGTTTGCACCCGTTTACTTAATTTGCTATCACCTTAAAAGAAAACAGTCTCCTGAAATCCTAGAAATGTTGGAAATCTGCTTTTCAAGCTCCTCGGTAAGTGAAACAACCATGTTCAAAATGGTCTGCTCTGTGCCTTCCCCATATACAGAAAGCTTTCTCATTCGCCACAAGATTAACCAATGCTAAATCTCGTTTTCGTTTTGATGATAAAATGATCGCATTATATATACAAAGTGGATAAACAAAAAACCACGAAACCGAGATATTAATGTTAAAGGGACACATTGCCTTCAAATGTCATGAAATTTTACTGTTTGGAAATGTTCCTTATCTTTTATAAGAGTTGTTCATGCAAAAAAACACGTATAATGTGTTGTAATTAGTGATTAGTGATTACGAAACAAAAACATTGGCCGCTTACCCCTGACATCTGACCCGCGATACATAGACGTATTTCCAGTACTAAATACCACCGTCTAATGCGCAAAATACGCTGTAAGAGTCTTTAGGCTGGCGCCGCAGCCAGTGGCCTTGTGAACCTATCAGATGATCGCCAGGTACAATTCTCTACCTCTCGACATATCGCCAGTGCTGCGCGCCGTGCCACAGTACATCAAAATGGATCAACAGAACGTACTTCAACCAGATGCGACTGGAAATACGACTGGTGAACACAGTCCGCCATTTTGTGGAGTCAAAAATTTGGTTCTACAAAATGGCGGACTGCTATTTGTCACGAAATTAAACAAAAACCACGCAATTTGAAGGGATAGTTATGTGAATCTTTATATTCTACTTTTAAAAAAGCTTCCCAACCATATCCATTTCAGTTTTATAGCCTAAATCGCAAAATCCAAAGCAATGTGTACCTTTAATTATAACTAAAAGAGGACACGTATTAAAACAAGGGATATTTCTTATTATAGACCCGGGTATCCTATTTCAAATGACACCTTGATCATGCCATAATGTTTTCGGTTGACTGAGCAATGAACAATTTTATGAAAAGCTCAAGTGAGGCCCTTTTGTTTTAAGTGGAGTCATTTTGTGATGCAGTGATTGCTGGTTTGTAAACATTTAATAGCCAGGCTGAACAGAACAAAAGAAAGATTTTCTCATAAAGTGAATGGTTTATTATGTGTTAATAGCACATCAATATATTTTCAAATTTACAGAAATGGGAACCAAACTAAATAGACGTAATTTATTATGCTTAGGATATACATTACTATAGGTGAAGTATACAAATACTACGATAATCTACTAACCACTACAACTGAATCATGTCGTGCTTTAGCTTTTCATTCAGCCTTATATCCCGCCATGATGAAGTCACGGTTTCCCATGAACAATTTCAATATTTAAATATACGAAAGAAGACGTAAGGCGATTCTTCACCTCTGTTTACAAAAAATCTAAATTTTATTATGGAATTGTTTAAATAATTAAATATTTGTCAAGAAACCATGTTTTTGGACGAAACTTGTGTGAACACACATTTCCTCAGTTCTGATAGGTCAGTTGCTGCGTAATGAGATTTGTGTAGGAGAACATTAGACTTTACGTCCAAAACCCGTTAAAACTAAAATAAGGTGATCGTCTGTTTTTTACGGATTTCTTACAGTGATATACCACGCTGGCAACAACACCATGGTGTGATGCGACTGAAGCCAAGTTAACCTAACAGCCTATGGTTACAGTATAGAGGCAACAAGAATTTTAAGTCATGTTTCTGTCACATTTTCCCCCTCTATGAACATTTCCGTAATTATGTTCAAGTTGGCACTGACATTTTTGACCGACTCATATCTGGCTCATATTATGTGTACATGTATTCAATTTTGTTGCTGTAGTCATCAGTATATTTTGTGTATGTTTACAAGCTTTATATACTATGTGTATTTTATGAGTGCATTATGACATTTTACCGTCGATTGTGTTAAATCGTCAGTGATAAAGTACCGGTACATGTGTTATGCAGGCAGTTCGCAGTTTTAAGCCTGAATCTGCACCACAATCAACTTACTCTTGTTATGAACCAACTGACGGTTTGACAATTTTTTGGGTTATTCTGCTTTCGCAGCTTGATAATGATACCAGGTACGGAGCTGTGAAGTGAAAAAGGAAGGCTTTTTATGGACCCTGTTTTATTTCTGTAACTTCTATATTGACTACAGTTTGTGTGTCCACACTAAATCCAAATGACATGAATAAGGAATATAACAATACATGTGTATTTACATGTGCAGTGCATGACTCCATGACCGAACAGAATATAACATTACTTTAGACCGAAAATAGCCTATAAGTATCTTACATTTATATCTGTTGTTTTATAACGCACAATTATTACTTGGTCATGAATGTAAATTGAAATACATGGTTTCTCCAATGCATTTGTGTTTTACTTCAAATCTGTCAATTATAACTGGTAAATTATCAGCAAAATGCAAGAAACTAGTCTGTAACTTTATAAACACTCATTTCAAGTATCTAACATGTCAAGCAGGTAGCCTATGTAGATAAATGACTAATCTCTAAACATTCTAGAATTTGATCAAGTTCTCAGTCTTCCCTGGATTAATATTCACCTATGGAAAACAGTAAACTTCCCTTCAAAAATACTACATAGAATGTATGGTATTTGTCTTTTCCCCAGAGATCAACGGTCCTTGAACTGTTTCAATCCTCAACAATGCACATACTTCATGTGTATGCCTATTTACATCACAATATCCAATCATTAGAGTCAACTAATTAATTATTCATAACTTCCAAAATCCCTGTAATTTCTCACTACTTGGCCAGAATCAGATCAAGAAATATGGAATCTAAATAGTTTGTCCTGAAATTTCCCTGTGCAGCTTGATTTACACTCATTCATATTGTGCCTTCATTAACAAAGTCCACTGTCTATATGTAATACATACAATGTGCTTACATGTCACATGGTCTCATAATTGAACTTTCATTCTCATATTAATCCATTTCAATCCTTAATTTCCAGATCATCTTCAAGCTTGATAATAAACTATAAATGAGCTTTAGAACATAAAGATTTCTTATTTTGTAGTAGATAATGCAAATTACATACCTGTGAAGTGAAAAAGGAAGGCTTTTTATGGACCCTGTTTTATTTCTGTAACTTCTATATTGACTACAGTTTGTGTGTCAATATGAAGTCGAGTTCAACCAGAACAGCGCCCTCTATCTTCCTACCAGGCCACAAGTACAAAAAGTTTTGTTAGGGTCCTAAATTTTGATGCAACATCACAATGTTCTATGTACAATAGCAACAAGCATTCACAAAGGGAAAAAAATGCATTAATCACACAAACATGAAATTAACAATGACACATTCAGGAAGTGAAGGTCTGGTAACAATAATTAGCAGCAATACAAATCTCGTGGAGTAACACGTCGCGTCGCGTCGCGTCGATGTGGCACAAAATGAGGAACTATATTGATAAAGAGCCTCCTGAAAGGGGTTAGCTTTCAGCAGTGCCTTGAAAGCGTGGAGTGTCTCTGGTGTGCTCTGCGAGAATGTTCCAGATTCTTGCATCGGCGAAAGAAATACAATCTGGGCATCAGTATATTTTGTGTATGTTTACAAGTTTTATATACTGTGTGTATTTTATGAGTGCATTATGACATTTTACCGTCGATTGTGTTAAATCGTCAGTGATAAAGTACAGGTACATGTGTTATGCAGGCAGTTCGCAGTTTTAAGCCTGAATCTGCACCACAATCAACTTACTCTTGTTATGAACCAACTGACGGTTTGACAAATGTTTGGGTTATTCTGCTTTCGCAGCTTGATAATTAGCAGCAATACAAATCTCGTGGAGTAACACGTCACGTCGCGTCGCGTCGATGTGGCACAAAATGAGGAACTATATTGATAAAGAGCCTCCTGAAAGGGGTTAGCTTTCAGCAGTGCCTTGAAAGCGTGGAGTGTCTCTAGTGTGCTCTGCGAGAATGTTCCAGATTCTTGCATCGGCGAAAGAAATACAATCTGGGCAAAGTGTAGTGAACAGGAGGTAGGATGATCGAAGTCGTCTCCGTTGAGAACTAACCTGGTTCTTATTCTTGGTGTGGTCAGGAGCTTGCTTACGGCAAGCTTGAACGCGAGAATGTCACTCATGTAGTAGATTCTTTGTGGGTATAGACGAAAATAGCGCCGATCTGCGCACATCCGGGTTTAAAAACGAGGATCTCGGTGCTAAGTAAAACAACTCACTGTGCTGAACGTGCGCTGCGCTGCCATTTATGGCGTGATTCATTCGTGCAGGTATGAATTTGTTGAATAGTACCGTTTGTTTAGCACTGAGAGACTCACTTTCAACCCGGAAGCGCGCAGACGGGGCTAATGTGAAATTCGTCTATAAATTAATAATACATGTAATGCTTTGAGCGTTATAGACCAGCTGGTGCAAATTTCATTATGGTGCTCCATATGCATGTATAGCTTTGTAACAGTGTGCAATTATTAGCCCATCTAATGTTCATAATTATGTACATTATATCCTTCTTCAAGTTGAAGGCGTCTGCGTATAATTTTTCATTGCTGTAGTTCAGTTAATTTAAATACATTTACGTAGCAGGTGCATTCTACAGGCTAATAACGTTGTGCATTACTTTAGCCACAATGGCTAATTATACCAATAATGCACACGTTCATTTTTAGGCCAGCCCTGATTTTCACCATTCACTTTTTACTGGAGGAGTACTCATTGTTTTGCCTGCATGTAGTACACGTGGAGCCAATGTATATTGTTTTGGTTTTTTGGGGGCAATGATTAAACAAATATTCACATTGACTGAGCTCTTTATATCTTTTTTTTTTTAAGTGGTAAAACTGAAAGTTGACAGTTTAACGAATACTAATGCATGTAAATGAATCTTCAACTCAGCACTGGCCAATTCCTACTGGTGAAAAGAAATTGTTTAAATTTGGTACACCGCATTGCAAGATTGACAATAAAAACACCCGACAAACACAATCTTCAACCTAATACACGGAGGGAAATTCAGACATTGTTAGCTGTACTTGGAAAGGCGAACGTTAAAGTAGTTTTGAAAAAAATGTGCTTGTTCTTTTACAACCAGCAGCGCATCAAATCTATCAGGACAATTTGACAAAAACATGGGAAAATAATTGGCCATATTACGTGAAACAAGTAGACATCTCTTTGGAATTTTGAACATGCCAGTGTAACAGTTGACACACCTGTTCTTTATTTTGTGGCTATTTTATTCTTTAACTTACCTGATGTTGTTTCACCTGTTTCTTTGTAGGGCTGTGATTGTTGGTTGTATATACAACTGACTACATTCTTCCTTTTAAAAAATACACCTTGCCCAGTGGAATTACATTTACATGGAAGGGCCATGATGGGTGGTTATATATAATGGTTTTTGTCCCTTAAATTTATTGCATGAGTGAACCTATTTATTGAATAGCATTGCGCAAGTCAGTGAGAGTATAACAGTGACTTTGGTGTGGTGGTGAGATGACTTAGTTATGCTCATGGGGCAGAGTACAGTAGCATGCGTGTCTGTGTGACTGGAATGGTGTAGTACTATATGATATGAGTGCTGTATGATTTGAACAGCGGTGAATTGGTTCGAGTTTGCTTCGTCCCGATCCTCGCTCCGCTACCAGCACAGTTAATCAGCTCTGTGAGGCTTGGTGCGAGTGGCACGGACAAGCAGGCATTTACACCAACTTTCATGGCCCTACATATATTGGTGTCGACGTACATCTACTGATGGTTTATTATGGATTGAGGGTCCAATCTGGTGCTCGACTGTGAGAGCGAGAGCTATATGTCCTGGGTTCATCGCCATGTTGGGATACTGCAGTCGCCCATATGGACAAGCTCGACACAGACGAAACGGGAGTATTGGATTGATACTTCGGGACGGACCTTCAGATTGGTTGGCTGAATTGGAACTGAAATTATAGATGCGTTAAAATTAGGCCCTCATCGCCTTTATAGGAGTATGATTATGAACTAATGAATAAGCTATACATATTTAATTAAAGTTAATGGTTTGATATTCGTATGTGGATTAGAATTAATGTAGTTGGAGAAAGTCTATTTATTTAAAGTTATTGTATATCGTGTGTATATAGTGCATTTGTCAGTACATGATGTACATGTATAACTTTTTGTCACGACTGTAATAAAAGTATGATTCAGATTACTTGAATCCGGGAAGGAAAAAAAAACAGGTCACGCATCCCTGCCAAATGGGAATGTCGCATTCCTGAGGACTGACTATAAGCCGCGCCGAAATGTTTATGAATTATGGCCAACACTTGAACATAACCTACATTTTGACTTAGACGTGGATACGGATAACTGTTTGAATTATTTGTTCAACACGTTTGTTTTGACCCGAATATTTTCAGTCTACCACTGTATACTGTAGTTACGGCCAGGAAAGCGGAAGCCTGCCATTTACTCCACAAAATACCTAATTTCTCCAACTGAAAATGATACAAATGTTCTACATAAATTTACTATTGGTTTGGTTAACGGGCGGGTTTGTTTAATGTTGGTTGGTTGTTTTTATGACGTATGGTAACCTAATTATTGTATTTATCACTGTTTATGACAATCATATTACGTCAACGTGCTACTAAATTTGCACTGTGCTCTTGATCACTAGTGGGAAATTATAAATAAACACCAATGTATTTACACAATCTATTGCGTGGTTTCTCTCTCAAATTTAGTTTGTGTTGGTGCTGAGGTTATAAGATGGAAGTAAACAAAGCCATCTTCAATCCCAATAATGTAAACATGAAAACGACATTCCAGCTTCAAACTGTATTATTTTTGTTAAACAACTGGCGTCGAAACTTTGACAACGGTGAACTGATCATAAAATAAAATTAAGAGAAAAACCTGACGACTGAAGATGCAATCAAGACTGTGAACAGCAAACATTAAAAGTTGAAAGGTCCCCTTTCTGAAGGATTATTGAAATTGCCATTAATTTAATTAATTAACCCTTTGAAGCCGGATGATGTGACGTCTAGCCTATATAGACGCAACAAAAAATTAAAATTACCACCAGGCCGGATGAAAGTTTATACACGCAATTTCTGCATTTTCAATACATTGTTGGATTATTGTGTATGTTACGTTTGGCTGCACAAACCTCTTGTTTCCATTTCGCTTGACTGCACAGGCCGCCCCGGCACCTCATTATAAATAACCCTACTCAAGGGGTAAGCTGGCTTTCCATAAGTGCGTTTAACGGTCCGTGTTGTGGTCGTTGGTTGTTCAGACTATAGGTTAGCCACTAGCCTAAAACGCAATGGACGCAAAATAGCAATTTACGGTAAGCCAGCTTTAAACGCGAAGGCTCCTCCCACATGCATTGGCAATTTAAAGACCCCGTCTGATTGGCTCCCAACAACTGCAAAGGCATCCCTACTTTTATGACTAACAGTTAACTAACTACTTGCAAACTGAGGAATTTAATGCACAACTTAAAACAGTTTTCTTATTGTCTCGGTTATAGCTCCAACAGAACTCCTCTGGTGATAGGTAGCCCGATTGCAGCAAAATTATTATTCCAAGTGTTACATCACATCTTTCCTCCTCTTTTTATTATGTCTACAAAAGAAAGGAGAGAAATGGAAGAATTTGAGTTACCATGAAAACTGATGCCTCCACAGGCTGCTGTAGTGTCCCAAACAATAGAATATAATTAATGACGTAACACAATACTTGTATGCGTCACAACTACGTCCCCATGGTGAACATGGTATGTATGTCTCCACCTTGCTGTGATCTTACATCATTTGTCAGACTTTTTAAAATGTCAAAACGGGGAACTTTGCTTTCAGAAGAAATATGACAGCTTTAGTGCTAGCAGATAAATATGACATGGTTCCACAGAAAATTGCGATCATGGTATTTCCTGAACGTGCAGGTTATAAGCCTTTCAATATTTGATGTAGTGCGTGTTACTATAGCTCACTCCTGGGCCCACTATATAACATTTGAAAGCTGTTGGAGTCTTGACCCCCCTTGTTTCGAGAAAATGACGTGGATGCACTTGTGTGCATAGCTACTCAAATAAATGTAATTTCTATCGGCCACCAGTCAGAGTAAATCACAGCGGCTGTTGTATTAATTATTGCACAACTGCAGTGCTGATGCAGTCCCTCAAGATATAACAATTTTTTCTTAAAAATAGACCTTCCCCATGGCCATTCATCAGTGAGTAGAGCGGAAATGTTAATAATTTATGGCGGGGCATGGAATTGCCTGATGCGGCAAATCCTCATGAGAGATCAGGTGCCGGCAGAACACTTTTGAAAGTAGGGCTCCAAAGCAGCGCCGGTGCCGGCCGGTCGCTGCCATTTTCTATGTTTTTCTTGCGCGGAACTACCAAAAGTGGGGGGGGGGGGTGATTTACCCCAAGTGGAATAAGTGGGGTGGCCAATGTCCCCCCCTGTTCCGCCGCCAGTGTGAGAGATTACCACAAACAGAACAAATTCAGCAACTTTTAGGGAATATGATTTAAAGTTGAACACACTGCCTTTGTGGCGCAAAAACAAATACTCGGCTTAAAATTGCTATATCCGTTGGAGAGATCATTAAAAAAGGTACAATATAACTACAAGGAAGTGTTTGTTTTAGTTACAAAACACTAGGTGATCGGGCTTGTTGGGCTTGGTGTTTTGTAATTCATTCTTGTTCCGTTGAATGGCTAGTAAGATGATTGTAATGTGGACATTTGGTATTTTGAATGTTGGATATGCAAGATGGCAGAAACTAAGTCACAAAAAATCAATATTGCAAGAATTAACGGACATGTTACACATGAATTTACTTGTAACTTCCTGTGTGACGACGTCTATCGGAATATGAGAATAATAATTATATCTGTACTGAGCATTTAAAGTTTAAACCCTCCTTCTCTCAGGGCCAAAATGGAGCCAACTACCCTATATATATCAAAACCTATCAAGTGACAGGTTGAAACACACACAAGCTGTGAGAGTTGGGTTGGTAGATTTTTTTGATAGGCTGCGATAGTTATGACGTCATACTTTTGAAACTTCAAAAAAAAAATTCCTTTTTAAACAAGCGTCTATGCCAACTGGTAAAAATATGGCACATGGATTTTAAATAAAAACAATTCTTTTATGTGCCAGTAGAGGGCGCCCTTTCCTGCGATGACGTTTTAAGCCATCTTTTGTGTAATTTGGTTGGTTGTAGAAAAGTGCTTCCGTTTGCCAGTTATATTCATTTATCCTTGCATTGAGTGCATTCCATTCATGCGAACAACGCAAACATTCGCCAGCATTCACCACTTTTTTTGGCGCACATCCAATGGAGATGGTCAACACTCGCATTGTTCGCATCAAGGAATGTACCCCTTGCCTCTCACCTCACTGCCATATTGTACCGTTCAGGACAGTCCCTCCTCTTGTGATCAAAGGAGCCGCATATGTGACACCCAACTTGTTGTCTGTCACACTGATGGTCTGGTAACTCGCATCGCTGACAAGACTGACAGTGCACATATGCTGCAAGAGCAAAACAACATGGTACGGTACCTCATCAGCCATAGGCCGCTTTGAATTGGGCGTTTTGTGTCTACGGCTTTGGTTTTGACACGGACATGTTACAGTGAACAAGTGTTACATTGGCCAAACATGCTCATTCTGGACAAGACCTAACAGCACACAGATTTTCTTTATGAAAACAAATTAGGGACTAAATCTATAGGGAAATGTACAGTAGGTGCAATAAATTACGTGGCGTAAAGTACACTGCAAAAACGTTGGGTAAAACGTAATTGGGCAACTGTTATTTACCCAACATTGGTATTAATTTACCACATTGTTGGTTAATTCAGGTAAAAATGGACCAATTATTGGGAAGAATTTGCCCAAGATTTTCGGTTGTTGATATGTTGCCAACACTGGACAAAATATTAACCCATTTTGACCAACTCTATTTTAGAGTGTATAGATTGAAGGTTCTCAAAGAATGTCTGATGCGTTTTGTCTTTGATTGAAACAAACCACCACCATTGTATTTTCTATGATTTCAGCAGACTTGTATGACTCGTGACTCGGACTCGAGTCCGACTCTAGTCCCATTTTTCGTGACTCGGACTCGGACTCGGACTCGAGTCACGATGACAAATGATTCGGACTCGGACTCGAGTCACGATGACAAATGATTCGGACTCGGACTCGGACTCGGACTCGACCCTGTGGACTCGGACTCGGACTCGACCCTGTGGACTCGGACTCGGACTCGGACTCGGGCCTGCATGACTTGTGACTCGACCCAAAAAAATACCATAAAGAACTCTTTTTAACAAGAAACTTGCAACTTCTTTGAGCAAGCGATACAGGCAGTGTACGCAGATCCGACGCATCTCGAGATTTTAGGTATTACATGCGTGTGTGCGGTTGGCTTGTTTCCGATATATTGATTAGGGAAATCAATGTATCGAAACATGTGATACTGCGTGAATACAAGTTGATATTGTCCGGTGTAGCGTGAAATTTTGTCACCATGAAATATTGTAGTATCCGTTCCAGGCACAGACTGGCGCCTTTCCAGGCAATACATGTATAGCTTTGAATCATGTGTGTTGCTGTATGACTCTGACTCGACCTGTATGACTCGGGACTCGGACTCGGACTCGAGAGAGGTGATTTGGACTTGGACTCGGACTCGGACTTGATGTTTGGTGACTCGAATACAAGTCTGGATTTCAGATCATATTTCAAAAGACGATATAATGTGGACCGCTTGGATCATTGCGATTTTTCCATTCAGAATAGAAAGGGGGATTAGGACGACGTGGGATTTTGACAGTGGGCGTCTAAAATTTCATCCC
This sequence comes from Hippasteria phrygiana, assembly GCA_037893225.1. Lineage (NCBI taxonomy): Eukaryota > Metazoa > Echinodermata > Asteroidea > Valvatida > Goniasteridae > Hippasteria > Hippasteria phrygiana. The sequence continues at coordinate 32,786 of JAZGUH010000249.1, forward strand.
ACCCTTTTCAAAATCACTTCTGATGCCTACAAACGATTGTCCCACCTCGACAAAAAGTAAAATTGTATCTTCTGGGTTTGACAGCTTGAAACAACCTCATTCTGGGTTCTGGAAGGGATTTTGTTAAAATCAAATCTGCCTAATCCTCCAAATTTCCACTCTGAACATAAAATCCCATCCCGGGGGTTTCACAGTGTGAAAGCTTTGCCGAAAAAAAACTGAACATGATTTCCATAATTATGCTACCATGGAATGAAGTCTGACACAATTCCCTTATGTGAAAAGTGTGAGAAATATTCCTATTTCCGTAAAGACAACCTGTGAATACATGCATAGGCCTAAGCATTGTTGTTTTCTCCGTAGGCTACTACATTACAGTCACCACCTGCCAGATGTTAAACAAATAATGCAGAGCGGGTCCTTAATAGTTTAATACATGCGACCCGAGTACTTCAGGAGCTCCGTTGTGATCTGTTGGATAATACATAATGGTTCATGCCAGCCCAGCTGGAGAATTATAGTGCTTGTGTCTTCGAGAAAGTCCTTAAGATAAAACCACTCCGCTGCATATATGGGGAATTATAGGGCACCTATGGGATCACATGCTTAACCGATTCTTGTGATTGAACTATCCCGTGCAAATACATGTACTACAAATAGACCTTTTGCTGTTTGCGAGTTTGCTTTTTTCTCAGAATAAATAATGCTCTGAACAGCGCTGAAATTAATACAATAATTGGACACGATTCACAAGCTGCATTCACGCTATTCTGCCACGATAAAAGGACAACCTACTGCAGCTGTACTGCACTCGGGTGCACACCTCCAAATATTATAAGTTATCCCACGAGCGCCGAGTGGAACACGGAATAATGTAGTGCGTCCGTGTCCCATATATGGGACACGGACGCACTACATTATATGGGACACGGACGCACTACATTATTCCGTGTTCCACTGCACTCGGCGCTCGATAACGAATTTATCTTCAAGCAAACTTGACGCGCAGTAAAGATGGAACACGCACGGTGCTGTGTACGTGCACTGTATATATCTCCGAGGACAAGAGAAGAAAGGAAACACAAAGAAACCTTTCAGTCCTCGAACGTAGAGTCTTTTGTTGAAATCGGTCCTCGAACGTAAGGATACGTGCTTAGTCTATGGGGGTTGGTTATATTAAAGGAACAATAGGAAACACAAAGCATTGTCCTCGGACGTATTGGGGAAGTACGACTGTGTGCGCGAAACCTGTAGGCCAACCACATACACGCACACATCGAAACAGTCAGAAGAAACAGGAGCTATCCGGAAAAAAAGTAGCAAGTGTGCGTCGAAACAGACGTAACGGGTCCACACGGGACGCAAACGCGCAGCTTTTGAATTACCAATAGATTGTGCAGCACTGCGTTTTGCGTATCGCGCAATTAGAACAGCGCAATTCGGAGTGTGTATATGGGCCGTGTGATATTATTATTATCACACTCTCAGCTGCCACGGATCGACCAATCAGGATCGAGGATTCAAGTTTGCTTGAAGATAAACTTCCATAATAGGTGCCTACATACATTTTTTAATATCCCACTGAAAAAAAAAACAATTTCTTTTGTTTTTAGCCAACTTTAATCCCCTTTTATATTGCTTTGACTCCCCTTTCTTATGTGTTGTGTGTTGTGCATTGTCTGCGTATATTTTGCTCTATGTTGTGAAGGGTTGGAGAGACACGCCCTTTGGCGAAATTCACTTTTTAGTCTTCTCCTAGGCAGCCCTTCACTGTCATGTTTCGTCTTGTCATTTGCTTGTTGTTGATGTCCATTTCTCCTTTTTTTATGCAATATTTTAGCAGTCCTTTTTAATATATATATTTTTTCTAATCCTTGTATATGTATGTGTTTTTCTTGTATTTTTATAATGACTGCCTGAATAAACTATTATTACAGCGGACGACGCGGCTCCTGCACGAATTCGTGCTTGTTTTCTGTATATTAAACAGGCTCCAACTGGCAAGGGACTGAAATACGATTGGGCCGGATAAAAAAAAAACTCTTAGGAACAGATGGAATCGCCAGACAGGATTAGAGACAAAAGCACGCCAAAAAGCCAGAGAATAAGACTATGAGGATAAAAACACCCACTATGACAAGCATTAAAGGGATTTATGATTTGCAACGCAGAACACAAAATGTATGCGTGTATGGGCCTACTCATTGTTTGCCATTTTGGATCTTTACTCAGAAATGAACGAATAGTCCGCAAGGGGGGAAAAAACATTTCTCTTCGTTTAGGTCAATATTATTCATCTGCCGGTAATTCTACTCCGGCAGATGAATAATTCTACTCATTCTGTATACCTGACATTTTATAATTATTGTTATCATTTCACATGCAAATATTCAAGATGCTCTTCTCAAATAAAATCACGTGAAGCAAACTGCTGATGATGAGGTTACTGAAGGTTCTGTTCAGAGGAAGGATAATTTGTTTGCCTAGATTTCCAGGACCAAATTGTTTAAACTGTTGTAAAAAAAAGTGTCCAGATTTTGTTGGTTGCCTGTCAAAATAATTTCAAAAGAAGGGGGCGGCTAGGGTCCAGTTTTTAACGAGCAGCGCTTTCAAAACCCTTTGCATGTAGGACTATGTCCAAACGCATGGAATAATGAACACACTACAGATAGCATCAGCCCCTAAACAAATTATCTAAAACAGGGAAAGAAAACTAAATTTCCGAGGGGAGCAAGAGTTCCCATATAGGGGGAAGTTTCCCCCCTCCTCCCCCCCTCTGGCCCAAGATCATAAGCACACAGATTACAAAAAAGGCAAAAAAGCACCGATTTGAAAACAATCCACCAAGGATTTGAAAAAACAAAATACCAATTGAAAAAAACAACGCAAACACTGTAATGACTGCACATACAGAACAAGACAACAGAATTTAAACTTAAATATAGTTCGTAAAAATAAGAAAGCAGAAAGCTATAATTTCCCTTCTTCGATTGCCAACTCAAATCTCCAAGAGCAATCGAGAGCCACGACAAGAATTACCGAATTAAAAACAGGTAAGCACGTATCCAGAACCACCAAAATTACATCGTCATGTATTACTGAAAATGATTAGGCCTTATTGAATAGGCACAATCAAGGCCTTATTGAATAGGCACAAGGCCTTATTGAATAGGCACAATGTCTTATTGAATAGGCACAAGGCCTTATTGAATAGGCACAAGGCCTTATTGAATAGGCACAAGGCGCGATGCGCGCGACGATGTCATTTTGGTGGTTCTGGATAAGTGCATACTATAAAAACAGCAAGTAATTTCCACTGCTGCCACCAATTACCCACCAAGGTGCAGCATCGATCAGCCCAAAAATAATGCAAGGAAATAATTCAATACCATACAAACATGAAGACCTGCCGTGGTTAGTCTATACCAACAAGCACTAATTGGAACTGTTTTTCATTTGTATTCTGATATTTGTATTTGCTGACAAAACTTTTTAAAAATTCTCAAATGGCGCAATGCATTTGTTCAATCAACGTAAATAAAAGTACAAGTCATTAGATTTTAGGCCACAGCATTGCACAACCTGTAGGCAAAACCTAAAAAAGGTAAACACAAATTGAGAGAGCTTTCGGTTGTATTTTTGTAATGTGAACCGGACTGCCTATATGTCACATGTTTTCCCCTGTGCCTTTAACACGGAGGCGTTCAACCACAGCGGATCCAACATCTTCCATCATTCTTTTACCTCGAACGTTGCCGGCATTAAAAATGCATGTGTTGTAAATAACTGATGTGGAGGCTATGAGTTGTCTCACCGACGGTGGAAGTTACTTCGCCTGGCTCTATAGGTCTGCAAATTGGGATCATTTTTCTGAAACCTGAAAAATTATCCCCTATTTAGATCTGGGCCCAGGAAAACCTTAAGGGTGGTAGGGTTGACAATTCAAAATGTCGCCAACCCCACCACCTCCGATCTCATTCCTTTACCCAAGTGGTTTTTAGCCTTGTATTGGGTGATTTCAATAAATCAACAATTACAAAAATATGTTTCAAATTTTCAAACCTTGTGGTTTGTTTGACGAAAAAAAGAAAGGAAAGATGGTTGTGTTTGTTAAAAGGGCGCAATATTAATGTGATAACTACAGTGTAAAGGGTGAATGGAACCTTAGTTATGTACCATGTAGGGCGTTCTTTGTCCAGGAATCTTGAACACTGGAGGCTCATGAGGTAACATCCACGATGAGTGGCGCCCGGGTGTCTGTAACCCAGGACGCCAGCGATTTCATGACACACTTTCACACGCTACTGAAAACATCGGTAGCCAACGTCCCTCGTTTTGCAGAGCATTTGCTTTAATAATATGTTTTAAAAAATAAAATCCAGCGCCAAAAAAACCTAGAAAAACGTTGCAGACTGTACTTTCTCATGCACTAGTGGGAAAAAGCGACCTACCTTAAAATATTTGATTTCGAAAGTGAAAAAAAAACCCGATCTCTTATGCTGATCGATCTAAAAAGCACTTTTTGATATGGCGGAAGCAGCTGATGATTGTGCATTGATTTTGTTATAGTCTTATTCAAAACGTCCATAAAACGCATATACGTCTGCCTACACAGGGTGCCAGCATGCACGTTAATATTAGTGTCCAGTACACAGAGAAAAACGCTGTTTAAACTTTTAAACAACCCCGGGTTGTTCATATGCCCTGCTTAAACAACCAACAGGTTGTTTAAGCAGGGCACATGAACAACCCGGGGTTGTTTAAAAGTGTAAACAACGTTTTTCTCTGTGTATAAAGACTATACATGGTCATGAGAAATCCCGCGTATCGCGAGCCATCCACTCGTATAGGTATCTGCAGAAACGAACGGAGCAAGTTTGATGTGTTTTTAATTAACACATAAAACAAACTATTGACATAAATAGAACGAGTAACAATGTTTCACAGCATAACATTGCATCGAATTTTCGTACATCGTAAAAATAAAATCATGGTCTCCCAACAGAAATAGGCCAATAGAACAATTCGTTATGCGCAGCATATGGCACAAGAACCATTCAAAATAGGCATTGTATAGTTTGATCAGCAGCACGGCCTTTTCACTCAGAAATTTAGTTTCGGAAAGCGCATTGCAAACCATGTATAGAATCGTCTGCGCAATCAAACGTTTGTAAACGATTTATCAGACTTGTACGTTCAGTGGCGCAGAACAAAAAAAATGTAGCCTTTACGAAGATTTCATTTACGAATTCTGCGGCCGTTTAAGATTTTTTTTGTTTTCTGCTGGCAGAATCAAGCCCTAATTTCCTGATTTTCGTTGACATTATTCAACCGTACAACTAGGAACACGACGTTCCTAAACCGACACTAATATCTGCGCAGAAAAAAAAAATACAAAAATTGGTAGGCCTAAATTAACTATAACTTAGGCTAGCCTACTACAAATGTTGCCTTAAAAGTACACTTATCACTGAATGTTCCACTTTATACGGTAAATGCGACTTTTGTACGACGCCTAAGCACTTCGTGGTAGGCTATACGTATTTATGCATGTGTTCACAATGTTGCGCATATGCCAACAGTTCCACTTTGGGGTTTGACGAACCCCCCCCCCCCCTCCCCCTCCCCCGACCCCTCGACCCTCCCCCCCCCCCCCCCCCCGACCCCTCGACCCCCCACTCGGGGCAGGCTTCGGGCCTGATCAGTGATCCGTGCGTGGAGTGTCTCTAGTGTGCTCTGCGAGAATGTTCCAGATTCTTGCATCGGCGAAAGAAATACAATCTGGGCAAAGTGTAGTGAACAGGAGGTAGGATGATCGAAGTCGTCTCCGTTGAGAACTAACCTGGTTCTTATTCTTGGTGTGGTCAGGAGCTTGCTTACGGCAAGCTTGAACGCGAGAATGTCACTCATGTAGTAGATTCTTTGTGGGTATAGACGAAAATAGCGCCGATCTGCGCACATCCGGGTTTAAAAACGAGGATCTCGGTGCTAAGTAAAACAACTCACTGTGCTGAACGTGCGCTGCGCTGCCATTTATGGCGTGATTCATTCGTGCAGGTATGAATTTGTTGAATAGCACCGTTTGTTTAGCACTGAGAGACTCACTTTCAACCCGGAAGCGCGCAGACGGGGCTAATGTGAAATTCGTCTATAAATTAATAATACATGTAATGCTTTGAGCGTTATAGACCAGCTGGTGCAAATTTCATTATGGTGCTCCATATGCATGTATAGCTTTGTAACAGTGTGCAATTATTAGCCCATCTAATGTTCATAATTATGTACATTATATCCTTCTTCAAGTTGAAGGCGTCTGCGTATAATTTTTCATTGCTGTAGTTCAGTTAATTTAAATACATTTACGTAGCAGGTGCATTCTACAGGCTAATAACGTTGTGCATTACTTTAGCCACAATGGCTAATTATACCAATAATGCACACGTTCATTTTTAGGCCAGCCCTGATTTTCACCATTCACTTTTTACTGGAGGAGTACTCATTGTTTTGCCTGCATGTAGTACACGTGGAGCCAATGTATATTGTTTTGGTTTTTTGGGGGCAATGATTAAACAAATATTCACATTGACTGAGCTCTTTATATCTTTTTTTTTTTAAGTGGTAAAACTGAAAGTTGACAGTTTAACGAATACTAATGCATGTAAATGAATCTTCAACTCAGCACTGGCCAATTCCTACTGGTGAAAAGAAATTGTTTAAATTTGGTACACCGCATTGCAAGATTGACAATAAAAACACCCGACAAACACAATCTTCAACCTAATACACGGAGGGAAATTCAGACATTGTTAGCTGTACTTGGAAAGGCGAACGTTAAAGTAGTTTTGAAAAAAATGTGCTTGTTCTTTTACAACCAGCAGCGCATCAAATCTATCAGGACAATTTGACAAAAACATGGGAAAATAATTGGCCATATTACGTGAAACAAGTAGACATCTCTTTGGAATTTTGAACATGCCAGTGTAACAGTTGACACACCTGTTCTTTATTTTGTGGCTATTTTATTCTTTAACTTACCTGATGTTGTTTCACCTGTTTCTTTGTAGGGCTGTGATTGTTGGTTGTATATACAACTGACTACATTCTTCCTTTTAAAAAATACACCTTGCCCAGTGGAATTACATTTACATGGAAGGGCCATGATGGGTGGTTATATATAATGGTTTTTGTCCCTTAAATTTATTGCATGAGTGAACCTATTTATTGAATAGCATTGCGCAAGTCAGTGAGAGTATAACAGTGACTTTGGTATGGTGGTGAGATGACTTAGTTATGCTCATGGGGCAGAGTACAGTAGCATGCGTGTCTGTGTGACTGGAATGGTGTAGTACTATATGATATGAGTGCTGTATGATTTGAACAGCGGTGAATTGGTTCGAGTTTGCTTCGTCCCGATCCTCGCTCCGCTACCAGCACAGTTAATCAGCTCTGTGAGGCTTGGTGCGAGTGGCACGGACAAGCAGGCATTTACACCAACTTTCATGGCCCTACATATATTGGTGTCGACGTACATCTACTGATGGTTTATTATGGATTGAGGGTCCAATCTGGTGCTCGACTGTGAGAGCGAGAGCTATATGTCCTGGGTTCATCGCCATGTTGGGATACTGCAGTCGCCCATATGGACAAGCTCGACACAGACGAAACGGGAGTATTGGATTGATACTTCGGGACGGACCTTCAGATTGGTTGGCTGAATTGGAACTGAAATTATAGATGCGTTAAAATTAGGCCCTCATCGCCTTTATAGGAGTATGATTATGAACTAATGAATAAGCTATACATATTTAATTAAAGTTAATGGTTTGATATTCGTATGTGGATTAGAATTAATGTAGTTGGAGAAAGTCTATTTATTTAAAGTTATTGTATATCGTGTGTATATAGTGCATTTGTCAGTACATGATGTACATGTATAACTTTTTGTCACGACTGTAATAAAAGTATGATTCAGATTACTTGAATCCGGGAAGGAAAAAAAAACAGGTCACGCATCCCTGCCAAATGGGAATGTCGCATTCCTGAGGACTGACTATAAGCCGCGCCGAAATGTTTATGAATTATGGCCAACACTTGAACATAACCTACATTTTGACTTAGACGTGGATACGGATAACTGTTTGAATTATTTGTTCAACACGTTTGTTTTGACCCGAATATTTTCAGTCTACCACTGTATACTGTAGTTACGGCCAGGAAAGCGGAAGCCTGCCATTTACTCCACAAAATACCTAATTTCTCCAACTGAAAATGATACAAATGTTCTACATAAATTTACTATTGGTTTGGTTAACGGGCGGGTTTGTTTAATGTTGGTTGGTTGTTTTTATGACGTATGGTAACCTAATTATTGTATTTATCACTGTTTATGACAATCATATTACGTCAACGTGCTACTAAATTTGCACTGTGCTCTTGATCACTAGTGGGAAATTATAAATAAACACCAATGTATTTACACAATCTATTGCGTGGTTTCTCTCTCAAATTTAGTTTGTGTTGGTGCTGAGGTTATAAGATGGAAGTAAACAAAGCCATCTTCAATCCCAATAATGTAAACATGAAAACGACATTCCAGCTTCAAACTGTATTATTTTTGTTAAACAACTGGCGTCGAAACTTTGACAACGGTGAACTGATCATAAAATAAAATTAAGAGAAAAACCTGACGACTGAAGATGCAATCAAGACTGTGAACAGCAAACATTAAAAGTTGAAAGGTCCCCTTTCTGAAGGATTATTGAAATTGCCATTAATTTAATTAATTAACCCTTTGAAGCCGGATGATGTGACGTCTAGCCTATATAGACGCAACAAAAAATTAAAATTACCACCAGGCCGGATGAAAGTTTATACACGCAATTTCTGCATTTTCAATACATTGTTGGATTATTGTGTATGTTACGTTTGGCTGCACAAACCTCTTGTTTCCATTTCGCTTGACTGCACAGGCCGCCCCGGCACCTCATTATAAATAACCCTACTCAAGGGGTAAGCTGGCTTTCCATAAGTGCGTTTAACGGTCCGTGTTGTGGTCGTTGGTTGTTCAGACTATAGGTTAGCCACTAGCCTAAAACGCAATGGACGCAAAATAGCAATTTACGGTAAGCCAGCTTTAAACGCGAAGGCTCCTCCCACATGCATTGGCAATTTAAAGACCCCGTCTGATTGGCTCCCAACAACTGCAAAGGCATCCCTACTTTTATGACTAACAGTTAACTAACTACTTGCAAACTGAGGAATTTAATGCACAACTTAAAACAGTTTTCTTATTGTCTCGGTTATAGCTCCAACAGAACTCCTCTGGTGATAGGTAGCCCGATTGCAGCAAAATTATTATTCCAAGTGTTACATCACATCTTTCCTCCTCTTTTTATTATGTCTACAAAAGAAAGGAGAGAAATGGAAGAATTTGAGTTACCATGAAAACTGATGCCTCCACAGGCTGCTGTAGTGTCCCAAACAATAGAATATAATTAATGACGTAACACAATACTTGTATGCGTCACAACTACGTCCCCATGGTGAACATGGTATGTATGTCTCCACCTTGCTGTGATCTTACATCATTTGTCAGACTTTTTAAAATGTCAAAACGGGGAACTTTGCTTTCAGAAGAAATATGACAGCTTTAGTGCTAGCAGATAAATATGACATGGTTCCACAGAAAATTGCGATCATGGTATTTCCTGAACGTGCAGGTTATAAGCCTTTCAATATTTGATGTAGTGCGTGTTACTATAGCTCACTCCTGGGCCCACTATATAACATTTGAAAGCTGTTGGAGTCTTGACCCCCCTTGTTTCGAGAAAATGACGTGGATGCACTTGTGTGCATAGCTACTCAAATAAATGTAATTTCTATCGGCCACCAGTCAGAGTAAATCACAGCGGCTGTTGTATTAATTATTGCACAACTGCAGTGCTGATGCAGTCCCTCAAGATATAACAATTTTTTCTTAAAAATAGACCTTCCCCATGGCCATTCATCAGTGAGTAGAGCGGAAATGTTAATAATTTATGGCGGGGCATGGAATTGCCTGATGCGGCAAATCCTCATGAGAGATCAGGTGCCGGCAGAACACTTTTGAAAGTAGGGCTCCAAAGCAGCGCCGGTGCCGGCCGGTCGCTGCCATTTTCTATGTTTTTCTTGCGCGGAACTACCAAAAGTGGGGGGGGGGGGGTGATTTACCCCAAGTGGAATAAGTGGGGTGGCCAATGTCCCCCCCTGTTCCGCCGCCAGTGTGAGAGATTACCACAAACAGAACAAATTCAGCAACTTTTAGGGAATATGATTTAAAGTTGAACACACTGCCTTTGTGGCGCAAAAACAAATACTCGGCTTAAAATTGCTATATCCGTTGGAGAGATCATTAAAAAAGGTACAATATAACTACAAGGAAGTGTTTGTTTTAGTTACAAAACACTAGGTGATCGGGCTTGTTGGGCTTGGTGTTTTGTAATTCATTCTTGTTCCGTTGAATGGCTAGTAAGATGATTGTAATGTGGACATTTGGTATTTTGAATGTTGGATATGCAAGATGGCAGAAACTAAGTCACCAAAAATCAATATTGCAAGAATTAACGGACATGTTACACATGAATTTACTTGTAACTTCCTGTGTGACGACGTCTATCGGAATATGAGAATAATAATTATATCTGTACTGAGCATTTAAAGTTTAAACCCTCCTTCTCTCAGGGCCAAAATGGAGCCAACTACCCTATATATATCAAAACCTATCAAGTGACAGGTTGAAACACACACAAGCTGTGAGAGTTGGGTTGGTAGATTTTTTTGATAGGCTGCGATAGTTATGACGTCATACTTTTGAAACTTCAAAAAAAAAATTCCTTTTTAAACAAGCGTCTATGCCAACTGGTAAAAATATGGCACATGGATTTTAAATAAAAACAATTCTTTTATGTGCCAGTAGAGGGCGCCCTTTCCTGCGATGACGTTTTAAGCCATCTTTTGTGTAATTTGGTTGGTTGTAGAAAAGTGCTTCCGTTTGCCAGTTATATTCATTTATCCTTGCATTGAGTGCATTCCATTCATGCGAACAACGCAAACATTCGCCAGCATTCACCACTTTTTTTGGCGCACATCCAATGGAGATGGTCAACACTCGCATTGTTCGCATCAAGGAATGTACCCCTTGCCTCTCACCTCACTGCCATATTGTACCGTTTAGGACAGTCCCTCCTCTTGTGATCAAAGGAGCCGCATATGTGACACCCAACTTGTTGTCTGTCACACTGATGGTCTGGTAACTCGCATCGCTGACAAGACTGACAGTGCACATATGCTGCAAGAGCAAAACAACATGGTACGGTACCTCATCAGCCATAGGCCGCTTTGAATTGGGCGTTTTGTGTCTACGGCTTTGGTTTTGACACGGACATGTTACAGTGAACAAGTGTTACATTGGCCAAACATGCTCATTCTGGACAAGACCTAACAGCACACAGATTTTCTTTATGAAAACAAATTAGGGACTAAATCTATAGGGAAATGTACAGTAGGTGCAATAAATTACGTGGCGTAAAGTACACTGCAAAAACGTTGGGTAAAACGTAATTGGGCAACTGTTATTTACCCAACATTGGTATTAATTTACCACATTGTTGGTTAATTCAGGTAAAAATGGACCAATTATTGGGAAGAATTTGCCCAAGATTTTCGGTTGTTGATATGTTGCCAACACTGGACAAAATATTAACCCATTTTGACCAACTCTATTTTAGAGTGTATAGATTGAAGGTTCTCAAAGAATGTCTGATGCGTTTTGTCTTTGATTGAAACAAACCACCACCATTGTATTTTCTATGATTTCAGCAGACTTGTATGACTCGTGACTCGGACTCGAGTCCGACTCTAGTCCCATTTTTCGTGACTCGGACTCGGACTCGGACTCGAGTCACGATGACAAATGATTCGGACTCGGACTCGAGTCACGATGACAAATGATTCGGACTCGGACTCGGACTCGGACTCGACCCTGTGGACTCGGACTCGGACTCGACCCTGTGGACTCGGACTCGGACTCGGACTCGGGCCTGCATGACTTGTGACTCGACCCAAAAAAATACCATAAAGAACTCTTTTTAACAAGAAACTTGCAACTTCTTTGAGCAAGCGATACAGGCAGTGTACGCAGATCCGACGCATCTCGAGATTTTAGGTATTACATGCGTGTGTGCGGTTGGCTTGTTTCCGATATATTGATTAGGGAAATCAATGTATCGAAACATGTGATACTGCGTGAATACAAGTTGATATTGTCCGGTGTAGCGTGAAATTTTGTCACCATGAAATATTGTAGTATCCGTTCCAGGCACAGACTGGCGCCTTTCCAGGCAATACATGTATAGCTTTGAATCATGTGTGTTGCTGTATGACTCTGACTCGACCTGTATGACTCGGGACTCGGACTCGAGAGAGGTGATTTGGACTTGGACTCGGACTCGGACTTGATGTTTGGTGACTCGAATACAAGTCTGGATTTCAGATCATATTTCAAAAGACGATATAATGTGGACCGCTTGGATCATTGCGATTTTTCCATTCAGAATAGAAAGGGGGATTAGGACGACGTGGGATTTTGACAGTGGGCGTCTAAAATTTCATCCCACCCTTTTCAAAATCACTTCTGATGCCTACAAACGATTGTCCCACCTCGACAAAAAGTAAAATTGTATCTTCTGGGTTTGACAGCTTGAAACAACCTCATTCTGGGTTCTGGAAGGGATTTTGTTAAAATCAAATCTGCCTAATCCTCCAAATTTCCACTCTGAACATAAAATCCCATCCCGGGGGTTTCACAGTGTGAAAGCTTTGCCGAAAAAAAACTGAACATGATTTCCATAATTATGCTACCATGGAATGAAGTCTGACACAATTCCCTTATGTGAAAAGTGTGAGAAATATTCCTATTTCCGTAAAGACAACCTGTGAATACATGCATAGGCCTAAGCATTGTTGTTTTCTCCGTAGGCTACTACATTACAGTCACCACCTGCCAGATGTTAAACAAATAATGCAGAGCGGGTCCTTAATAGTTTAATACATGCGACCCGAGTACTTCAGGAGCTCCGTTGTGATCTGTTGGATAATACATAATGGTTCATGCCAGCCCAGCTGGAGAATTATAGTGCTTGTGTCTTCGAGAAAGTCCTTAAGATAAAACCACTCCGCTGCATATATGGGGAATTATAGGGCACCTATGGGATCACATGCTTAACCGATTCTTGTGATTGAACTATCCCGTGCAAATACATGTACTACAAATAGACCTTTTGCTGTTTGCGAGTTTGCTTTTTTCTCAGAATAAATAATGCTCTGAACAGCGCTGAAATTAATACAATAATTGGACACGATTCACAAGCTGCATTCACGCTATTCTGCCACGATAAAAGGACAACCTACTGCAGCTGTACTGCACTCGGGTGCACACCTCCAAATATTATAAGTTATCCCACGAGCGCCGAGTGGAACACGGAATAATGTAGTGCGTCCGTGTCCCATATATGGGACACGGACGCACTACATTATATGGGACACGGACGCACTACATTATTCCGTGTTCCACTGCACTCGGCGCTCGATAACGAATTTATCTTCAAGCAAACTTGACGCGCAGTAAAGATGGAACACGCACGGTGCTGTGTACGTGCACTGTATATATCTCCGAGGACAAGAGAAGAAAGGAAACACAAAGAAACCTTTCAGTCCTCGAACGTAGAGTCTTTTGTTGAAATCGGTCCTCGAACGTAAGGATACGTGCTTAGTCTATGGGGGTTGGTTATATTAAAGGAACAATAGGAAACACAAAGCATTGTCCTCGGACGTATTGGGGAAGTACGACTGTGTGCGCGAAACCTGTAGGCCAACCACATACACGCACACATCGAAACAGTCAGAAGAAACAGGAGCTATCCGGAAAAAAAGTAGCAAGTGTGCGTCGAAACAGACGTAACGGGTCCACACGGGACGCAAACGCGCAGCTTTTGAATTACCAATAGATTGTGCAGCACTGCGTTTTGCGTATCGCGCAATTAGAACAGCGCAATTCGGAGTGTGTATATGGGCCGTGTGATATTATTATTATCACACTCTCAGCTGCCACGGATCGACCAATCAGGATCGAGGATTCAAGTTTGCTTGAAGATAAACTTCCATAATAGGTGCCTACATACATTTTTTAATATCCCACTGAAAAAAAAAACAATTTCTTTTGTTTTTAGCCAACTTTAATCCCCTTTTATATTGCTTTGACTCCCCTTTCTTATGTGTTGTGTGTTGTGCATTGTCTGCGTATATTTTGCTCTATGTTGTGAAGGGTTGGAGAGACACGCCCTTTGGCGAAATTCACTTTTTAGTCTTCTCCTAGGCAGCCCTTCACTGTCATGTTTCGTCTTGTCATTTGCTTGTTGTTGATGTCCATTTCTCCTTTTTTTATGCAATATTTTAGCAGTCCTTTTTAATATATATATTTTTTCTAATCCTTGTATATGTATGTGTTTTTCTTGTATTTTTATAATGACTGCCTGAATAAACTATTATTACAGCGGACGACGCGGCTCCTGCACGAATTCGTGCTTGTTTTCTGTATATTAAACAGGCTCCAACTGGCAAGGGACTGAAATACGATTGGGCCGGATAAAAAAAAAACTCTTAGGAACAGATGGAATCGCCAGACAGGATTAGAGACAAAAGCACGCCAAAAAGCCAGAGAATAAGACTATGAGGATAAAAACACCCACTATGACAAGCATTAAAGGGATTTATGATTTGCAACGCAGAACACAAAATGTATGCGTGTATGGGCCTACTCATTGTTTGCCATTTTGGATCTTTACTCAGAAATGAACGAATAGTCCGCAAGGGGGGAAAAAACATTTCTCTTCGTTTAGGTCAATATTATTCATCTGCCGGTAATTCTACTCCGGCAGATGAATAATTCTACTCATTCTGTATACCTGACATTTTATAATTATTGTTATCATTTCACATGCAAATATTCAAGATGCTCTTCTCAAATAAAATCACGTGAAGCAAACTGCTGATGATGAGGTTACTGAAGGTTCTGTTCAGAGGAAGGATAATTTGTTTGCCTAGATTTCCAGGACCAAATTGTTTAAACTGTTGTAAAAAAAAGTGTCCAGATTTTGTTGGTTGCCTGTCAAAATAATTTCAAAAGAAGGGGGCGGCTAGGGTCCAGTTTTTAACGAGCAGCGCTTTCAAAACCCTTTGCATGTAGGACTATGTCCAAACGCATGGAATAATGAACACACTACAGATAGCATCAGCCCCTAAACAAATTATCTAAAACAGGGAAAGAAAACTAAATTTCCGAGGGGAGCAAGAGTTCCCATATAGGGGGAAGTTTCCCCCCTCCTCCCCCCCTCTGGCCCAAGATCATAAGCACACAGATTACAAAAAAGGCAAAAAAGCACCGATTTGAAAACAATCCACCAAGGATTTGAAAAAACAAAATACCAATTGAAAAAAACAACGCAAACACTGTAATGACTGCACATACAGAACAAGACAACAGAATTTAAACTTAAATATAGTTCGTAAAAATAAGAAAGCAGAAAGCTATAATTTCCCTTCTTCGATTGCCAACTCAAATCTCCAAGAGCAATCGAGAGCCACGACAAGAATTACCGAATTAAAAACAGGTAAGCACGTATCCAGAACCACCAAAATTACATCGTCATGTATTACTGAAAATGATTAGGCCTTATTGAATAGGCACAATCAAGGCCTTATTGAATAGGCACAAGGCCTTATTGAATAGGCACAATGTCTTATTGAATAGGCACAAGGCCTTATTGAATAGGCACAAGGCCTTATTGAATAGGCACAAGGCGCGATGCGCGCGACGATGTCATTTTGGTGGTTCTGGATAAGTGCATACTATAAAAACAGCAAGTAATTTCCACTGCTGCCACCAATTACCCACCAAGGTGCAGCATCGATCAGCCCAAAAATAATGCAAGGAAATAATTCAATACCATACAAACATGAAGACCTGCCGTGGTTAGTCTATACCAACAAGCACTAATTGGAACTGTTTTTCATTTGTATTCTGATATTTGTATTTGCTGACAAAACTTTTTAAAAATTCTCAAATGGCGCAATGCATTTGTTCAATCAACGTAAATAAAAGTACAAGTCATTAGATTTTAGGCCACAGCATTGCACAACCTGTAGGCAAAACCTAAAAAAGGTAAACACAAATTGAGAGAGCTTTCGGTTGTATTTTTGTAATGTGAACCGGACTGCCTATATGTCACATGTTTTCCCCTGTGCCTTTAACACGGAGGCGTTCAACCACAGCGGATCCAACATCTTCCATCATTCTTTTACCTCGAACGTTGCCGGCATTAAAAATGCATGTGTTGTAAATAACTGATGTGGAGGCTATGAGTTGTCTCACCGACGGTGGAAGTTACTTCGCCTGGCTCTATAGGTCTGCAAATTGGGATCATTTTTCTGAAACCTGAAAAATTATCCCCTATTTAGATCTGGGCCCAGGAAAACCTTAAGGGTGGTAGGGTTGACAATTCAAAATGTCGCCAACCCCACCACCTCCGATCTCATTCCTTTACCCAAGTGGTTTTTAGCCTTGTATTGGGTGATTTCAATAAATCAACAATTACAAAAATATGTTTCAAATTTTCAAACCTTGTGGTTTGTTTGACGAAAAAAAGAAAGGAAAGATGGTTGTGTTTGTTAAAAGGGCGCAATATTAATGTGATAACTACAGTGTAAAGGGTGAATGGAACCTTAGTTATGTACCATGTAGGGCGTTCTTTGTCCAGGAATCTTGAACACTGGAGGCTCATGAGGTAACATCCACGATGAGTGGCGCCCGGGTGTCTGTAACCCAGGACGCCAGCGATTTCATGACACACTTTCACACGCTACTGAAAACATCGGTAGCCAACGTCCCTCGTTTTGCAGAGCATTTGCTTTAATAATATGTTTTAAAAAATAAAATCCAGCGCCAAAAAAACCTAGAAAAACGTTGCAGACTGTACTTTCTCATGCACTAGTGGGAAAAAGCGACCTACCTTAAAATATTTGATTTCGAAAGTGAAAAAAAAACCCGATCTCTTATGCTGATCGATCTAAAAAGCACTTTTTGATATGGCGGAAGCAGCTGATGATTGTGCATTGATTTTGTTATAGTCTTATTCAAAACGTCCATAAAACGCATATACGTCTGCCTACACAGGGTGCCAGCATGCACGTTAATATTAGTGTCCAGTACACAGAGAAAAACGCTGTTTAAACTTTTAAACAACCCCGGGTTGTTCATATGCCCTGCTTAAACAACCAACAGGTTGTTTAAGCAGGGCACATGAACAACCCGGGGTTGTTTAAAAGTGTAAACAACGTTTTTCTCTGTGTATAAAGACTATACATGGTCATGAGAAATCCCGCGTATCGCGAGCCATCCACTCGTATAGGTATCTGCAGAAACGAACGGAGCAAGTTTGATGTGTTTTTAATTAACACATAAAACAAACTATTGACATAAATAGAACGAGTAACAATGTTTCACAGCATAACATTGCATCGAATTTTCGTACATCGTAAAAATAAAATCATGGTCTCCCAACAGAAATAGGCCAATAGAACAATTCGTTATGCGCAGCATATGGCACAAGAACCATTCAAAATAGGCATTGTATAGTTTGATCAGCAGCACGGCCTTTTCACTCAGAAATTTAGTTTCGGAAAGCGCATTGCAAACCATGTATAGAATCGTCTGCGCAATCAAACGTTTGTAAACGATTTATCAGACTTGTACGTTCAGTGGCGCAGAACAAAAAAAATGTAGCCTTTACGAAGATTTCATTTACGAATTCTGCGGCCGTTTAAGATTTTTTTTGTTTTCTGCTGGCAGAATCAAGCCCTAATTTCCTGATTTTCGTTGACATTATTCAACCGTACAACTAGGAACACGACGTTCCTAAACCGACACTAATATCTGCGCAGAAAAAAAAAATACAAAAATTGGTAGGCCTAAATTAACTATAACTTAGGCTAGCCTACTACAAATGTTGCCTTAAAAGTACACTTATCACTGAATGTTCCACTTTATACGGTAAATGCGACTTTTGTACGACGCCTAAGCACTTCGTGGTAGGCTATACGTATTTATGCATGTGTTCACAATGTTGCGCATATGCCAACAGTTCCACTTTGGGGTTTGACGAACCCCCCCCCCCCCCCCTCCCCCTCCCCCGACCCCTCGACCCTCCCCCCCCCGACCCCTCGACCCCCCACTCGGGGCAGGCTTCGGGCCTGATCAGTGATCCGTGCGTGGAGTGTCTCTAGTGTGCTCTGCGAGAATGTTCCAGATTCTTGCATCGGCGAAAGAAATACAATCTGGGCAAAGTGTAGTGAACAGGAGGTAGGATGATCGAAGTCGTCTCCGTTGAGAACTAACCTGGTTCTTATTCTTGGTGTGGTCAGGAGCTTGCTTACGGCAAGCTTGAACGCGAGAATGTCACTCATGTAGTAGATTCTTTGTGGGTATAGACGAAAATAGCGCCGATCTGCGCACATCCGGGTTTAAAAACGAGGATCTCGGTGCTAAGTAAAACAACTCACTGTGCTGAACGTGCGCTGCGCTGCCATTTATGGCGTGATTCATTCGTGCAGGTATGAATTTGTTGAATAGCACCGTTTGTTTAGCACTGAGAGACTCACTTTCAACCCGGAAGCGCGCAGACGGGGCTAATGTGAAATTCGTCTATAAATTAATAATACATGTAATGCTTTGAGCGTTATAGACCAGCTGGTGCAAATTTCATTATGGTGCTCCATATGCATGTATAGCTTTGTAACAGTGTGCAATTATTAGCCCATCTAATGTTCATAATTATGTACATTATATCCTTCTTCAAGTTGAAGGCGTCTGCGTATAATTTTTCATTGCTGTAGTTCAGTTAATTTAAATACATTTACGTAGCAGGTGCATTCTACAGGCTAATAACGTTGTGCATTACTTTAGCCACAATGGCTAATTATACCAATAATGCACACGTTCATTTTTAGGCCAGCCCTGATTTTCACCATTCACTTTTTACTGGAGGAGTACTCATTGTTTTGCCTGCATGTAGTACACGTGGAGCCAATGTATATTGTTTTGGTTTTTTGGGGGCAATGATTAAACAAATATTCACATTGACTGAGCTCTTTATATCTTTTTTTTTTTAAGTGGTAAAACTGAAAGTTGACAGTTTAACGAATACTAATGCATGTAAATGAATCTTCAACTCAGCACTGGCCAATTCCTACTGGTGAAAAGAAATTGTTTAAATTTGGTACACCGCATTGCAAGATTGACAATAAAAACACCCGACAAACACAATCTTCAACCTAATACACGGAGGGAAATTCAGACATTGTTAGCTGTACTTGGAAAGGCGAACGTTAAAGTAGTTTTGAAAAAAATGTGCTTGTTCTTTTACAACCAGCAGCGCATCAAATCTATCAGGACAATTTGACAAAAACATGGGAAAATAATTGGCCATATTACGTGAAACAAGTAGACATCTCTTTGGAATTTTGAACATGCCAGTGTAACAGTTGACACACCTGTTCTTTATTTTGTGGCTATTTTATTCTTTAACTTACCTGATGTTGTTTCACCTGTTTCTTTGTAGGGCTGTGATTGTTGGTTGTATATACAACTGACTACATTCTTCCTTTTAAAAAATACACCTTGCCCAGTGGAATTACATTTACATGGAAGGGCCATGATGGGTGGTTATATATAATGGTTTTTGTCCCTTAAATTTATTGCATGAGTGAACCTATTTATTGAATAGCATTGCGCAAGTCAGTGAGAGTATAACAGTGACTTTGGTATGGTGGTGAGATGACTTAGTTATGCTCATGGGGCAGAGTACAGTAGCATGCGTGTCTGTGTGACTGGAATGGTGTAGTACTATATGATATGAGTGCTGTATGATTTGAACAGCGGTGAATTGGTTCGAGTTTGCTTCGTCCCGATCCTCGCTCCGCTACCAGCACAGTTAATCAGCTCTGTGAGGCTTGGTGCGAGTGGCACGGACAAGCAGGCATTTACACCAACTTTCATGGCCCTACATATATTGGTGTCGACGTACATCTACTGATGGTTTATTATGGATTGAGGGTCCAATCTGGTGCTCGACTGTGAGAGCGAGAGCTATATGTCCTGGGTTCATCGCCATGTTGGGATACTGCAGTCGCCCATATGGACAAGCTCGACACAGACGAAACGGGAGTATTGGATTGATACTTCGGGACGGACCTTCAGATTGGTTGGCTGAATTGGAACTGAAATTATAGATGCGTTAAAATTAGGCCCTCATCGCCTTTATAGGAGTATGATTATGAACTAATGAATAAGCTATACATATTTAATTAAAGTTAATGGTTTGATATTCGTATGTGGATTAGAATTAATGTAGTTGGAGAAAGTCTATTTATTTAAAGTTATTGTATATCGTGTGTATATAGTGCATTTGTCAGTACATGATGTACATGTATAACTTTTTGTCACGACTGTAATAAAAGTATGATTCAGATTACTTGAATCCGGGAAGGAAAAAAAAACGGGTCACGCATCCCTGCCAAATGGGAATGTCGCATTCCTGAGGACTGACTATAAGCCGCGCCGAAATGTTTATGAATTATGGCCAACACTTGAACATAACCTACATTTTGACTTAGACGTGGATACGGATAACTGTTTGAATTATTTGTTCAACACGTTTGTTTTGACCCGAATATTTTCAGTCTACCACTGTATACTGTAGTTACGGCCAGGAAAGCGGAAGCCTGCCATTTACTCCACAAAATACCTAATTTCTCCAACTGAAAATGATACAAATGTTCTACATAAATTTACTATTGGTTTGGTTAACGGGCGGGTTTGTTTAATGTTGGTTGGTTGTTTTTATGACGTATGGTAACCTAATTATTGTATTTATCACTGTTTATGACAATCATATTACGTCAACGTGCTACTAAATTTGCACTGTGCTCTTGATCACTAGTGGGAAATTATAAATAAACACCAATGTATTTACACAATCTATTGCGTGGTTTCTCTCTCAAATTTAGTTTGTGTTGGTGCTGAGGTTATAAGATGGAAGTAAACAAAGCCATCTTCAATCCCAATAATGTAAACATGAAAACGACATTCCAGCTTCAAACTGTATTATTTTTGTTAAACAACTGGCGTCGAAACTTTGACAACGGTGAACTGATCATAAAATAAAATTAAGAGAAAAACCTGACGACTGAAGATGCAATCAAGACTGTGAACAGCAAACATTAAAAGTTGAAAGGTCCCCTTTCTGAAGGATTATTGAAATTGCCATTAATTTAATTAATTAACCCTTTGAAGCCGGATGATGTGACGTCTAGCCTATATAGACGCAACAAAAAATTAAAATTACCACCAGGCCGGATGAAAGTTTATACACGCAATTTCTGCATTTTCAATACATTGTTGGATTATTGTGTATGTTACGTTTGGCTGCACAAACCTCTTGTTTCCATTTCGCTTGACTGCACAGGCCGCCCCGGCACCTCATTATAAATAACCCTACTCAAGGGGTAAGCTGGCTTTCCATAAGTGCGTTTAACGGTCCGTGTTGTGGTCGTTGGTTGTTCAGACTATAGGTTAGCCACTAGCCTAAAACGCAATGGACGCAAAATAGCAATTTACGGTAAGCCAGCTTTAAACGCGAAGGCTCCTCCCACATGCATTGGCAATTTAAAGACCCCGTCTGATTGGCTCCCAACAACTGCAAAGGCATCCCTACTTTTATGACTAACAGTTAACTAACTACTTGCAAACTGAGGAATTTAATGCACAACTTAAAACAGTTTTCTTATTGTCTCGGTTATAGCTCCAACAGAACTCCTCTGGTGATAGGTAGCCCGATTGCAGCAAAATTATTATTCCAAGTGTTACATCACATCTTTCCTCCTCTTTTTATTATGTCTACAAAAGAAAGGAGAGAAATGGAAGAATTTGAGTTACCATGAAAACTGATGCCTCCACAGGCTGCTGTAGTGTCCCAAACAATAGAATATAATAATGACGTAACACAATACTTGTATGCGTCACAACTACGTCCCCATGGTGAACATGGTATGTATGTCTCCACCTTGCTGTGATCTTACATCATTTGTCAGACTTTTTAAAATGTCAAAACGGGGAACTTTGCTTTCAGAAGAAATATGACAGCTTTAGTGCTAGCAGATAAATATGACATGGCTCCACAGAAAATTGCGATCATGGTATTTCCTGAACGTGCAGGTTATAAGCCTTTCAATATTTGATGTAGTGCGTGTTACTATAGCTCACTCCTGGGCCCACTATATAACATTTGAAAGCTGTTGGAGTCTTGACCCCCCTTGTTTCGAGAAAATGACGTGGATGCACTTGTGTGCATAGCTACTCAAATAAATGTAATTTCTATCGGCCACCAGTCAGAGTAAATCACAGCGGCTGTTGTATTAATTATTGCACAACTGCAGTGCTGATGCAGTCCCTCAAGATATAACAATTTTTTCTTAAAAATAGACCTTCCCCATGGCCATTCATCAGTGAGTAGAGCGGAAATGTTAATAATTTATGGCGGGGCATGGAATTGCCTGATGCGGCAAATCCTCATGAGAGATCAGGTGCCGGCAGAACACTTTTGAAAGTAGGGCTCCAAAGCAGCGCCGGTGCCGGCCGGTCGCTGCCATTTTCTATGTTTTTCTTGCGCGGAACTACCAAAAGTGGGGGGGGGGGGGGGGTGATTTACCCCAAGTGGAATAAGTGGGGTGGCCAATGTCCCCCCCTGTTCCGCCGCCAGTGTGAGAGATTACCACAAACAGAACAAATTCAGCAACTTTTAGGGAATATGATTTAAAGTTGAACACACTGCCTTTGTGGCGCAAAAACAAATACTCGGCTTAAAATTGCTATATCCGTTGGAGAGATCATTAAAAAAGGTACAATATAACTACAAGGAAGTGTTTGTTTTAGTTACAAAACACTAGGTGATCGGGCTTGTTGGGCTTGGTGTTTTGTAATTCATTCTTGTTCCGTTGAATGGCTAGTAAGATGATTGTAATGTGGACATTTGGTATTTTGAATGTTGGATATGCAAGATGGCAGAAACTAAGTCACCAAAAATCAATATTGCAAGAATTAACGGACATGTTACACATGAATTTACTTGTAACTTCCTGTGTGACGACGTCTATCGGAATATGAGAATAATAATTATATCTGTACTGAGCATTTAATGACAGTGTGTAATAAAGTGGGAAAGTGATCATATAAATTCTCCCGAAAATAACTTCAAGTTTAAACCCTCCTTCTCTCAGGGCCAAAATGGAGCCAACTACCCTATATATATCAAAACCTATCAAGTGACAGGTTGAAACACACACAAGCTGTGAGAGTTGGGTTGGTAGATTTTTTTGATAGGCTGCGATAGTTATGACGTCATACTTTTGAAACTTCAAAAAAAAAATTCCTTTTTAAACAAGCGTCTATGCCAACTGGTAAAAATATGGCACATGGATTTTAAATAAAAACAATTCTTTTATGTGCCAGTAGAGGGCGCCCTTTCCTGCGATGACGTTTTAAGCCATCTTTTGTGTAATTTGGTTGGTTGTAGAAAAGTGCTTCCGTTTACCAGTTATATTCATTTATCCTTGCATTGAGTGCATTCCATTCATGCGAACAACGCAAACATTCGCCAGCATTCACCACTTTTTTTGGCGCACATCCAATGGAGATGGTCAACACTCGCATTGTTCGCATCAAGGAATGTACCCCTTGCCTCTCACCTCACTGCCATATTGTACCGTTCAGGACAGTCCCTCCTCTTGTGATCAAAGGAGCCGCATATGTGACACCCAACTTGTTGTCTGTCACACTGATGGTCTGGTAACTCGCATCGCTGACAAGACTGACAGTGCACATATGCTGCAAGAGCAAAACAACATGGTACGGTACCTCATCAGCCATAGGCCGCTTTGAATTGGGCGTTTTGTGTCTACGGCTTTGGTTTTGACACGGACATGTTACAGTGAACAAGTGTTACATTGGCCAAACATGCTCATTCTGGACAAGACCTAACAGCACACAGATTTTCTTTATGAAAACAAATTAGGGACTAAATCTATAGGGAAATGTACAGTAGGTGCAATAAATTACGTGGCGTAAAGTACACTGCAAAAACGTTGGGTAAAACGTAATTGGGCAACTGTTATTTACCCAACATTGGTATTAATTTACCACATTGTTGGTTAATTCAGGTAAAAATGGACCAATTATTGGGAAGAATTTGCCCAAGATTTTCGGTTGTTGATATGTTGCCAACACTGGACAAAATATTAACCCATTTTGACCAACTCTATTTTAGAGTGTATAGATTGAAGGTTCTCAAAGAATGTCTGATGCGTTTTGTCTTTGATTGAAACAAACCACCACCATTGTATTTTCTATGATTTCAGCAGACTTGTATGACTCGTGACTCGGACTCGAGTCCGACTCTAGTCCCATTTTTCGTGACTCGGACTCGGACTCGGACTCGAGTCACGATGACAAATGATTCGGACTCGGACTCGAGTCACGATGACAAATGATTCGGACTCGGACTCGGACTCGGACTCGACCCTGTGGACTCGGACTCGGACTCGACCCTGTGGACTCGGACTCGGACTCGGGCCTGCATGACTTGTGACTTGTGACTCGACCCAAAAAAATACCATAAAGAACTCTTTTTAACAAGAAACTTGCAACTTCTTTGAGCAAGCGATACAGGCAGTGTACGCAGATCCGACGCATCTCGAGATTTTAGGTATTACATGCGTGTGTGCGGTTGGCTTGTTTCCGATATATTGATTAGGGAAATCAATGTATCGAAACATGTGATACTGCGTGAATACAAGTTGATATTGTCCGGTGTAGCGTGAAATTTTGTCACCATGAAATATTGTAGTATCCGTTCCAGGCACAGACTGGCGCCTTTCCAGGCAATACATGTATAGCTTTGAATCATGTGTGTTGCTGTATGACTCTGACTCGACCTGTATGACTCGGGACTCGGACTCGAGAGAGGTGATTTGGACTTGGACTCGGACTCGGACTTGATGTTTGGTGACTCGAATACAAGTCTGGATTTCAGATCATATTTCAAAAGACGATATAATGTGGACCGCTTGGATCATTGCGATTTTTCCATTCAGAATAGAAAGGGGGATTAGGACGACGTGGGATTTTGACAGTGGGCGTCTAAAATTTCATCCCACCCTTTTCAAAATCACTTCTGATGCCTACAAACGATTGTCCCACCTCGACAAAAAGTAAAATTGTATCTTCTGGGTTTGACAGCTTGAAACAACCTCATTCTGGGTTCTGGAAGGGATTTTGTTAAAATCAAATCTGCCTAATCCTCCAAATTTCCACTCTGAACATAAAATCCCATCCCGGGGGTTTCACAGTGTGAAAGCTTTGCCGAAAAAAAACTGAACATGATTTCCATAATTATGCTACCATGGAATGAAGTCTGACACAATTCCCTTATGTGAAAAGTGTGAGAAATATTCCTATTTCCGTAAAGACAACCTGTGAATACATGCATAGGCCTAAGCATTGTTGTTTTCTCCGTAGGCTACTACATTACAGTCACCACCTGCCAGATGTTAAACAAATAATGCAGAGCGGGTCCTTAATAGTTTAATACATGCGACCCGAGTACTTCAGGAGCTCCGTTGTGATCTGTTGGATAATACATAATGGTTCATGCCAGCCCAGCTGGAGAATTATAGTGCTTGTGTCTTCGAGAAAGTCCTTAAGATAAAACCACTCCGCTGCATATATGGGGAATTATAGGGCACCTATGGGATCACATGCTTAACCGATTCTTGTGATTGAACTATCCCGTGCAAATACATGTACTACAAATAGACCTTTTGCTGTTTGCGAGTTTGCTTTTTTCTCAGAATAAATAATGCTCTGAACAGCGCTGAAATTAATACAATAATTGGACACGATTCACAAGCTGCATTCACGCTATTCTGCCACGATAAAAGGACAACCTACTGCAGCTGTACTGCACTCGGGTGCACACCTCCAAATATTATAAGTTATCCCACGAGCGCCGAGTGGAACACGGAATAATGTAGTGCGTCCGTGTCCCATATATGGGACACGGACGCACTACATTATATGGGACACGGACGCACTACATTATTCCGTGTTCCACTGCACTCGGCGCTCGATAACGAATTTATCTTCAAGCAAACTTGACGCGCAGTAAAGATGGAACACGCACGGTGCTGTGTACGTGCACTGTATATATCTCCGAGGACAAGAGAAGAAAGGAAACACAAAGAAACCTTTCAGTCCTCGAACGTAGAGTCTTTTGTTGAAATCGGTCCTCGAACGTAAGGATACGTGCTTAGTCTATGGGGGTTGGTTATATTAAAGGAACAATAGGAAACACAAAGCATTGTCCTCGGACGTATTGGGGAAGTACGACTGTGTGCGCGAAACCTGTAGGCCAACCACATACACGCACACATCGAAACAGTCAGAAGAAACAGGAGCTATCCGGAAAAAAAGTAGCAAGTGTGCGTCGAAACAGACGTAACGGGTCCACACGGGACGCAAACGCGCAGCTTTTGAATTACCAATAGATTGTGCAGCACTGCGTTTTGCGTATCGCGCAATTAGAACAGCGCAATTCGGAGTGTGTATATGGGCCGTGTGATATTATTATTATCACACTCTCAGCTGCCACGGATCGACCAATCAGGATCGAGGATTCAAGTTTGCTTGAAGATAAACTTCCATAATAGGTGCCTACATACATTTTTTAATATCCCACTGAAAAAAAAAACAATTTCTTTTGTTTTTAGCCAACTTTAATCCCCTTTTATATTGCTTTGACTCCCCTTTCTTATGTGTTGTGTGTTGTGTGTTGTGCATTGTCTGCGTATATTTTGCTCTATGTTGTGAAGGGTTGGAGAGACACGCCCTTTGGCGAAATTCACTTTTTAGTCTTCTCCTAGGCAGCCCTTCACTGTCATGTTTCGTCTTGTCATTTGCTTGTTGTTGATGTCCATTTCTCCTTTTTTTATGCAATATTTTAGCAGTCCTTTTTAATATATATATTTTTTCTAATCCTTGTATATGTATGTGTTTTTCTTGTATTTTTATAATGACTGCCTGAATAAACTATTATTACAGCGGACGACGCGGCTCCTGCACGAATTCGTGCTTGTTTTCTGTATATTAAACAGGCTCCAACTGGCAAGGGACTGAAATACGATTGGGCCGGATAAAAAAAAAACTCTTAGGAACAGATGGAATCGCCAGACAGGATTAGAGACAAAAGCACGCCAAAAAGCCAGAGAATAAGACTATGAGGATAAAAACACCCACTATGACAAGCATTAAAGGGATTTATGATTTGCAACGCAGAACACAAAATGTATGCGTGTATGGGCCTACTCATTGTTTGCCATTTTGGATCTTTACTCAGAAATGAACGAATAGTCCGCAAGGGGGAAAACACATTTCTCTTCGTTTAGGTCAATATTATTCATCTGCCGGTAATTCTACTCCGGCAGATGAATAATTCTACTCATTCTGTATACCTGACATTTTATAATTATTGTTATCATTTCACATGCAAATATTCAAGATGCTCTTCTCAAATAAAATCACGTGAAGCAAACTGCTGATGATGAGGTTACTGAAGGTTCTGTTCAGAGGAAGGATAATTTGTTTGCCTAGATTTCCAGGACCAAATTGTTTAAACTGTTGTAAAAAAAAGTGTCCAGATTTTGTTGGTTGCCTGTCAAAATAATTTCAAAAGAAGGGGGCGGCTAGGGTCCAGTTTTTAACGAGCAGCGCTTTCAAAACCCTTTGCATGTAGGACTATGTCCAAACGCATGGAATAATGAACACACTACAGATAGCATCAGCCCCTAAACAAATTATCTAAAACAGGGAAAGAAAACTAAATTTCCGAGGGGAGCAAGAGTTCCCATATAGGGGGAAGTTTCCCCCCTCCTCCCCCCCTCTGGCCCAAGATCATAAGCACACAGATTACAAAAAAGGCAAAAAAGCACCGATTTGAAAACAATCCACCAAGGATTTGAAAAAACAAAATACCAATTGAAAAAAACAACGCAAACACTGTAATGACTGCACATACAGAACAAGACAACAGAATTTAAACTTAAATATAGTTCGTAAAAATAAGAAAGCAGAAAGCTATAATTTCCCTTCTTCGATTGCCAACTCAAATCTCCAAGAGCAATCGAGAGCCACGACAAGAATTACCGAATTAAAAACAGGTAAGCACTTTAATATCCAGAACCACCAAAATTACATCGTCATGTATTACTGAAAATGCATTAGGCCTTATTGAATAGGCACAATCAAGGCCTTATTGAATAGGCACAAGGCCTTATTGAATAGGCACAATGTCTTATTGAATAGGCACAAGGCCTTATTGAATAGGCACAAGGCCTTATTGAATAGGCACAAGGCGCGATGCGCGCGACGATGTCATTTTGGTGGTTCTGGATAAGTGCATACTATAAAAACAGCAAGTAATTTCCACTGCTGCCACCAATTACCCACCAAGGTGCAGCATCGATCAGCCCAAAAATAATGCAAGGAAATAATTCAATACCATACAAACATGAAGACCTGCCGTGGTTAGTCTATACCAACAAGCACTAATTGGAACTGTTTTTCATTTGTATTCTGATATTTGTATTTGCTGACAAAACTTTTTAAAAATTCTCAAATGGCGCAATGCATTTGTTCAATCAACGTAAATAAAAGTACAAGTCATTAGATTTTAGGCCACAGCATTGCACAACCTGTAGGCAAAACCTAAAAAAGGTAAACACAAATTGAGAGAGCTTTCGGTTGTATTTTTGTAATGTGAACCGGACTGCCTATATGTCACATGTTTTCCCCTGTGCCTTTAACACGGAGGCGTTCAACCACAGCGGATCCAACATCTTCCATCATTCTTTTACCTCGAACGTTGCCGGCATTAAAAATGCATGTGTTGTAAATAACTGATGTGGAGGCTATGAGTTGTCTCACCGACGGTGGAAGTTACTTCGCCTGGCTCTATAGGTCTGCAAATTGGGATCATTTTTCTGAAACCTGAAAAATTATCCCCTATTTAGATCTGGGCCCAGGAAAACCTTAAGGGTGGTAGGGTTGACAATTCAAAATGTCGCCAACCCCACCACCTCCGATCTCATTCCTTTACCCAAGTGGTTTTTAGCCTTGTATTGGGTGATTTCAATAAATCAACAATTACAAAAATATGTTTCAAATTTTCAAACCTTGTGGTTTGTTTGACGAAAAAAAGAAAGGAAAGATGGTTGTGTTTGTTAAAAGGGCGCAATATTAATGTGATAACTACAGTGTAAAGGGTGAATGGAACCTTAGTTATGTACCATGTAGGGCGTTCTTTGTCCAGGAATCTTGAACACTGGAGGCTCATGAGGTAACATCCACGATGAGTGGCGCCCGGGTGTCTGTAACCCAGGACGCCAGCGATTTCATGACACACTTTCACACGCTACTGAAAACATCGGTAGCCAACGTCCCTCGTTTTGCAGAGCATTTGCTTTAATAATATGTTTTAAAAAATAAAATCCAGCGCCAAAAAAACCTAGAAAAACGTTGCAGACTGTACTTTCTCATGCACTAGTGGGAAAAAGCGACCTACCTTAAAATATTTGATTTCGAAAGTGAAAAAAAAACCCGATCTCTTATGCTGATCGATCTAAAAAGCACTTTTTGATATGGCGGAAGCAGCTGATGATTGTGCATTGATTTTGTTATAGTCTTATTCAAAACGTCCATAAAACGCATATACGTCTGCCTACACAGGGTGCCAGCATGCACGTTAATATTAGTGTCCAGTACACAGAGAAAAACGCTGTTTAAACTTTTAAACAACCCCGGGTTGTTCATATGCCCTGCTTAAACAACCAACAGGTTGTTTAAGCAGGGCACATGAACAACCCGGGGTTGTTTAAAAGTGTAAACAACGTTTTTCTCTGTGTATAAAGACTATACATGGTCATGAGAAATCCCGCGTATCGCGAGCCATCCACTCGTATAGGTATCTGCAGAAACGAACGGAGCAAGTTTGATGTGTTTTTAATTAACACATAAAACAAACTATTGACATAAATAGAACGAGTAACAATGTTTCACAGCATAACATTGCATCGAATTTTCGTACATCGTAAAAATAAAATCATGGTCTCCCAACAGAAATAGGCCAATAGAACAATTCGTTATGCGCAGCATATGGCACAAGAACCATTCAAAATAGGCATTGTATAGTTTGATCTTTTCACTCAGAAATTTAGTTTCGGAAAGCGCATTGCAAACCATGTATAGAATCGTCTGCGCAATCAAACGTTTGTAAACGATTTATCAGACTTGTACGTTCAGTGGCGCAGAACAAAAAAAATGTAGCCTTTACGAAGATTTCATTTACGAATTCTGCGGCCGTTTAAGATTTTTTTTGTTTTCTGCTGGCAGAATCAAGCCCTAATTTCCTGATTTTCGTTGACATTATTCAACCGTACAACTAGGAACACGACGTTCCTAAACCGACACTAATATCTGCGCAGAAAAAAAAAATACAAAAATTGGTAGGCCTAAATTAACTATAACTTAGGCTAGCCTACTACAAATGTTGCCTTAAAAGTACACTTATCACTGAATGTTCCACTTTATACGGTAAATGCGACTTTTGTACGACGCCTAAGCACTTCGTGGTAGGCTATACGTATTTATGCATGTGTTCACAATGTTGCGCATATGCCAACAGTTCCACTTTGGGGTTTGACGAACCCCCCCCCCCCTCCCCCTCCCCCGACCCCTCGACCCTCCCCCCCCCCCCCCCCCCCCCGACCCCTCGACCCCCCACTCGGGGCAGGCTTCGGGCCTGATCAGTGATCCGTGCGTGGAGTGTCTCTAGTGTGCTCTGCGAGAATGTTCCAGATTCTTGCATCGGCGAAAGAAATACAATCTGGGCAAAGTGTAGTGAACAGGAGGTAGGATGATCGAAGTCGTCTCCGTTGAGAACTAACCTGGTTCTTATTCTTGGTGTGGTCAGGAGCTTGCTTACGGCAAGCTTGAACGCGAGAATGTCACTCATGTAGTAGATTCTTTGTGGGTATAGACGAAAATAGCGCCGATCTGCGCACATCCGGGTTTAAAAACGAGGATCTCGGTGCTAAGTAAAACAACTCACTGTGCTGAACGTGCGCTGCGCTGCCATTTATGGCGTGATTCATTCGTGCAGGTATGAATTTGTTGAATAGCACCGTTTGTTTAGCACTGAGAGACTCACTTTCAACCCGGAAGCGCGCAGACGGGGCTAATGTGAAATTCGTCTATAAATTAATAATACATGTAATGCTTTGAGCGTTATAGACCAGCTGGTGCAAATTTCATTATGGTGCTCCATATGCATGTATAGCTTTGTAACAGTGTGCAATTATTAGCCCATCTAATGTTCATAATTATGTACATTATATCCTTCTTCAAGTTGAAGGCGTCTGCGTATAATTTTTCATTGCTGTAGTTCAGTTAATTTAAATACATTTACGTAGCAGGTGCATTCTACAGGCTAATAACGTTGTGCATTACTTTAGCCACAATGGCTAATTATACCAATAATGCACACGTTCATTTTTAGGCAAGCCCTGATTTTCACCATTCACTTTTTACTGGAGGAGTACTCATTGTTTTGCCTGCATGTAGTACACGTGGAGCCAATGTATATTGTTTTGGTTTTTTGGGGGCAATGATTAAACAAATATTCACATTGACTGAGCTCTTTATATCTTTTTTTTTTTAAGCGGTAAAACTGAAAGTTGACAGTTTAACGAATACTAATGCATGTAAATGAATCTTCAACTCAGCACTGGCCAATTCCTACTGGTGAAAAGAAATTGTTTAAATTTGGTACACCGCATTGCAAGATTGACAATAAAAACACCCGACAAACACAATCTTCAACCTAATACACGGAGGGAAATTCAGACATTGTTAGCTGTACTTGGAAAGGCGAACGTTAAAGTAGTTTTGAAAAAAATGTGCTTGTTCTTTTACAACCAGCAGCGCATCAAATCTATCAGGACAATTTGACAAAAACATGGGAAAATAATTGGCCATATTACGTGAAACAAGTAGACATCTCTTTGGAATTTTGAACATGC
This sequence comes from Hippasteria phrygiana, assembly GCA_037893225.1. Taxonomy (NCBI): domain Eukaryota; kingdom Metazoa; phylum Echinodermata; class Asteroidea; order Valvatida; family Goniasteridae; genus Hippasteria; species Hippasteria phrygiana. The sequence goes on from JAZGUH010000249.1 coordinate 65,120, forward strand.
CAGTGTAACAGTTGACACACCTGTTCTTTATTTTGTGGCTATTTTATTCTTTAACTTACCTGATGTTGTTTCACCTGTTTCTTTGTAGGGCTGTGATTGTTGGTTGTATATACAACTGACTACATTCTTCCTTTTAAAAAATACACCTTGCCCAGTGGAATTACATTTACATGGAAGGGCCATGATGGGTGGTTATATATAATGGTTTTTGTCCCTTAAATTTATTGCATGAGTGAACCTATTTATTGAATAGCATTGCGCAAGTCAGTGAGAGTATAACAGTGACTTTGGTATGGTGGTGAGATGACTTAGTTATGCTCATGGGGCAGAGTACAGTAGCATGCGTGTCTGTGTGACTGGAATGGTGTAGTACTATATGATATGAGTGCTGTATGATTTGAACAGCGGTGAATTGGTTCGAGTTTGCTTCGTCCCGATCCTCGCTCCGCTACCAGCACAGTTAATCAGCTCTGTGAGGCTTGGTGCGAGTGGCACGGACAAGCAGGCATTTACACCAACTTTCATGGCCCTACATATATTGGTGTCGACGTACATCTACTGATGGTTTATTATGGATTGAGGGTCCAATCTGGTGCTCGACTGTGAGAGCGAGAGCTATATGTCCTGGGTTCATCGCCATGTTGGGATACTGCAGTCGCCCATATGGACAAGCTCGACACAGACGAAACGGGAGTATTGGATTGATACTTCGGGACGGACCTTCAGATTGGTTGGCTGAATTGGAACTGAAATTATAGATGCGTTAAAATTAGGCCCTCATCGCCTTTATAGGAGTATGATTATGAACTAATGAATAAGCTATACATATTTAATTAAAGTTAATGGTTTGATATTCGTATGTGGATTAGAATTAATGTAGTTGGAGAAAGTCTATTTATTTAAAGTTATTGTATATCGTGTGTATATAGTGCATTTGTCAGTACATGATGTACATGTATAACTTTTTGTCACGACTGTAATAAAAGTATGATTCAGATTACTTGAATCCGGGAAGGAAAAAAAAACGGGTCACGCATCCCTGCCAAATGGGAATGTCGCATTCCTGAGGACTGACTATAAGCCGCGCCGAAATGTTTATGAATTATGGCCAACACTTGAACATAACCTACATTTTGACTTAGACGTGGATACGGATAACTGTTTGAATTATTTGTTCAACACGTTTGTTTTGACCCGAATATTTTCAGTCTACCACTGTATACTGTAGTTACGGCCAGGAAAGCGGAAGCCTGCCATTTACTCCACAAAATACCTAATTTCTCCAACTGAAAATGATACAAATGTTCTACATAAATTTACTATTGGTTTGGTTAACGGGCGGGTTTGTTTAATGTTGGTTGGTTGTTTTTATGACGTATGGTAACCTAATTATTGTATTTATCACTGTTTATGACAATCATATTACGTCAACGTGCTACTAAATTTGCACTGTGCTCTTGATCACTAGTGGGAAATTATAAATAAACACCAATGTATTTACACAATCTATTGCGTGGTTTCTCTCTCAAATTTAGTTTGTGTTGGTGCTGAGGTTATAAGATGGAAGTAAACAAAGCCATCTTCAATCCCAATAATGTAAACATGAAAACGACATTCCAGCTTCAAACTGTATTATTTTTGTTAAACAACTGGCGTCGAAACTTTGACAACGGTGAACTGATCATAAAATAAAATTAAGAGAAAAACCTGACGACTGAAGATGCAATCAAGACTGTGAACAGCAAACATTAAAAGTTGAAAGGTCCCCTTTCTGAAGGATTATTGAAATTGCCATTAATTTAATTAATTAACCCTTTGAAGCCGGATGATGTGACGTCTAGCCTATATAGACGCAACAAAAAATTAAAATTACCACCAGGCCGGATGAAAGTTTATACACGCAATTTCTGCATTTTCAATACATTGTTGGATTATTGTGTATGTTACGTTTGGCTGCACAAACCTCTTGTTTCCATTTCGCTTGACTGCACAGGCCGCCCCGGCACCTCATTATAAATAACCCTACTCAAGGGGTAAGCTGGCTTTCCATAAGTGCGTTTAACGGTCCGTGTTGTGGTCGTTGGTTGTTCAGACTATAGGTTAGCCACTAGCCTAAAACGCAATGGACGCAAAATAGCAATTTACGGTAAGCCAGCTTTAAACGCGAAGGCTCCTCCCACATGCATTGGCAATTTAAAGACCCCGTCTGATTGGCTCCCAACAACTGCAAAGGCATCCCTACTTTTATGACTAACAGTTAACTAACTACTTGCAAACTGAGGAATTTAATGCACAACTTAAAACAGTTTTCTTATTGTCTCGGTTATAGCTCCAACAGAACTCCTCTGGTGATAGGTAGCCCGATTGCAGCAAAATTATTATTCCAAGTGTTACATCACATCTTTCCTCCTCTTTTTATTATGTCTACAAAAGAAAGGAGAGAAATGGAAGAATTTGAGTTACCATGAAAACTGATGCCTCCACAGGCTGCTGTAGTGTCCCAAACAATAGAATATAATTAATGACGTAACACAATACTTGTATGCGTCACAACTACGTCCCCATGGTGAACATGGTATGTATGTCTCCACCTTGCTGTGATCTTACATCATTTGTCAGACTTTTTAAAATGTCAAAACGGGGAACTTTGCTTTCAGAAGAAATATGACAGCTTTAGTGCTAGCAGATAAATATGACATGGCTCCACAGAAAATTGCGATCATGGTATTTCCTGAACGTGCAGGTTATAAGCCTTTCAATATTTGATGTAGTGCGTGTTACTATAGCTCACTCCTGGGCCCACTATATAACATTTGAAAGCTGTTGGAGTCTTGACCCCCCTTGTTTCGAGAAAATGACGTGGATGCACTTGTGTGCATAGCTACTCAAATAAATGTAATTTCTATCGGCCACCAGTCAGAGTAAATCACAGCGGCTGTTGTATTAATTATTGCACAACTGCAGTGCTGATGCAGTCCCTCAAGATATAACAATTTTTTCTTAAAAATAGACCTTCCCCATGGCCATTCATCAGTGAGTAGAGCGGAAATGTTAATAATTTATGGCGGGGCATGGAATTGCCTGATGCGGCAAATCCTCATGAGAGATCAGGTGCCGGCAGAACACTTTTGAAAGTAGGGCTCCAAAGCAGCGCCGGTGCCGGCCGGTCGCTGCCATTTTCTATGTTTTTCTTGCGCGGAACTACCAAAAGTGGGGGGGGGGGGGGGGTGATTTACCCCAAGTGGAATAAGTGGGGTGGCCAATGTCCCCCCCTGTTCCGCCGCCAGTGTGAGAGATTACCACAAACAGAACAAATTCAGCAACTTTTAGGGAATATGATTTAAAGTTGAACACACTGCCTTTGTGGCGCAAAAACAAATACTCGGCTTAAAATTGCTATATCCGTTGGAGAGATCATTAAAAAAGGTACAATATAACTACAAGGAAGTGTTTGTTTTAGTTACAAAACACTAGGTGATCGGGCTTGTTGGGCTTGGTGTTTTGTAATTCATTCTTGTTCCGTTGAATGGCTAGTAAGATGATTGTAATGTGGACATTTGGTATTTTGAATGTTGGATATGCAAGATGGCAGAAACTAAGTCACCAAAAATCAATATTGCAAGAATTAACGGACATGTTACACATGAATTTACTTGTAACTTCCTGTGTGACGACGTCTATCGGAATATGAGAATAATAATTATATCTGTACTGAGCATTTAATGACAGTGTGTAATAAAGTGGGAAAGTGATCATATAAATTCTCCCGAAAATAACTTCAAGTTTAAACCCTCCTTCTCTCAGGGCCAAAATGGAGCCAACTACCCTATATATATCAAAACCTATCAAGTGACAGGTTGAAACACACACAAGCTGTGAGAGTTGGGTTGGTAGATTTTTTTGATAGGCTGCGATAGTTATGACGTCATACTTTTGAAACTTCAAAAAAAAAATTCCTTTTTAAACAAGCGTCTATGCCAACTGGTAAAAATATGGCACATGGATTTTAAATAAAAACAATTCTTTTATGTGCCAGTAGAGGGCGCCCTTTCCTGCGATGACGTTTTAAGCCATCTTTTGTGTAATTTGGTTGGTTGTAGAAAAGTGCTTCCGTTTACCAGTTATATTCATTTATCCTTGCATTGAGTGCATTCCATTCATGCGAACAACGCAAACATTCGCCAGCATTCACCACTTTTTTTGGCGCACATCCAATGGAGATGGTCAACACTCGCATTGTTCGCATCAAGGAATGTACCCCTTGCCTCTCACCTCACTGCCATATTGTACCGTTCAGGACAGTCCCTCCTCTTGTGATCAAAGGAGCCGCATATGTGACACCCAACTTGTTGTCTGTCACACTGATGGTCTGGTAACTCGCATCGCTGACAAGACTGACAGTGCACATATGCTGCAAGAGCAAAACAACATGGTACGGTACCTCATCAGCCATAGGCCGCTTTGAATTGGGCGTTTTGTGTCTACGGCTTTGGTTTTGACACGGACATGTTACAGTGAACAAGTGTTACATTGGCCAAACATGCTCATTCTGGACAAGACCTAACAGCACACAGATTTTCTTTATGAAAACAAATTAGGGACTAAATCTATAGGGAAATGTACAGTAGGTGCAATAAATTACGTGGCGTAAAGTACACTGCAAAAACGTTGGGTAAAACGTAATTGGGCAACTGTTATTTACCCAACATTGGTATTAATTTACCACATTGTTGGTTAATTCAGGTAAAAATGGACCAATTATTGGGAAGAATTTGCCCAAGATTTTCGGTTGTTGATATGTTGCCAACACTGGACAAAATATTAACCCATTTTGACCAACTCTATTTTAGAGTGTATAGATTGAAGGTTCTCAAAGAATGTCTGATGCGTTTTGTCTTTGATTGAAACAAACCACCACCATTGTATTTTCTATGATTTCAGCAGACTTGTATGACTCGTGACTCGGACTCGAGTCCGACTCTAGTCCCATTTTTCGTGACTCGGACTCGGACTCGGACTCGAGTCACGATGACAAATGATTCGGACTCGGACTCGAGTCACGATGACAAATGATTCGGACTCGGACTCGGACTCGGACTCGACCCTGTGGACTCGGACTCGGACTCGACCCTGTGGACTCGGACTCGGACTCGGGCCTGCATGACTTGTGACTTGTGACTCGACCCAAAAAAATACCATAAAGAACTCTTTTTAACAAGAAACTTGCAACTTCTTTGAGCAAGCGATACAGGCAGTGTACGCAGATCCGACGCATCTCGAGATTTTAGGTATTACATGCGTGTGTGCGGTTGGCTTGTTTCCGATATATTGATTAGGGAAATCAATGTATCGAAACATGTGATACTGCGTGAATACAAGTTGATATTGTCCGGTGTAGCGTGAAATTTTGTCACCATGAAATATTGTAGTATCCGTTCCAGGCACAGACTGGCGCCTTTCCAGGCAATACATGTATAGCTTTGAATCATGTGTGTTGCTGTATGACTCTGACTCGACCTGTATGACTCGGGACTCGGACTCGAGAGAGGTGATTTGGACTTGGACTCGGACTCGGACTTGATGTTTGGTGACTCGAATACAAGTCTGGATTTCAGATCATATTTCAAAAGACGATATAATGTGGACCGCTTGGATCATTGCGATTTTTCCATTCAGAATAGAAAGGGGGATTAGGACGACGTGGGATTTTGACAGTGGGCGTCTAAAATTTCATCCCACCCTTTTCAAAATCACTTCTGATGCCTACAAACGATTGTCCCACCTCGACAAAAAGTAAAATTGTATCTTCTGGGTTTGACAGCTTGAAACAACCTCATTCTGGGTTCTGGAAGGGATTTTGTTAAAATCAAATCTGCCTAATCCTCCAAATTTCCACTCTGAACATAAAATCCCATCCCGGGGGTTTCACAGTGTGAAAGCTTTGCCGAAAAAAAACTGAACATGATTTCCATAATTATGCTACCATGGAATGAAGTCTGACACAATTCCCTTATGTGAAAAGTGTGAGAAATATTCCTATTTCCGTAAAGACAACCTGTGAATACATGCATAGGCCTAAGCATTGTTGTTTTCTCCGTAGGCTACTACATTACAGTCACCACCTGCCAGATGTTAAACAAATAATGCAGAGCGGGTCCTTAATAGTTTAATACATGCGACCCGAGTACTTCAGGAGCTCCGTTGTGATCTGTTGGATAATACATAATGGTTCATGCCAGCCCAGCTGGAGAATTATAGTGCTTGTGTCTTCGAGAAAGTCCTTAAGATAAAACCACTCCGCTGCATATATGGGGAATTATAGGGCACCTATGGGATCACATGCTTAACCGATTCTTGTGATTGAACTATCCCGTGCAAATACATGTACTACAAATAGACCTTTTGCTGTTTGCGAGTTTGCTTTTTTCTCAGAATAAATAATGCTCTGAACAGCGCTGAAATTAATACAATAATTGGACACGATTCACAAGCTGCATTCACGCTATTCTGCCACGATAAAAGGACAACCTACTGCAGCTGTACTGCACTCGGGTGCACACCTCCAAATATTATAAGTTATCCCACGAGCGCCGAGTGGAACACGGAATAATGTAGTGCGTCCGTGTCCCATATATGGGACACGGACGCACTACATTATATGGGACACGGACGCACTACATTATTCCGTGTTCCACTGCACTCGGCGCTCGATAACGAATTTATCTTCAAGCAAACTTGACGCGCAGTAAAGATGGAACACGCACGGTGCTGTGTACGTGCACTGTATATATCTCCGAGGACAAGAGAAGAAAGGAAACACAAAGAAACCTTTCAGTCCTCGAACGTAGAGTCTTTTGTTGAAATCGGTCCTCGAACGTAAGGATACGTGCTTAGTCTATGGGGGTTGGTTATATTAAAGGAACAATAGGAAACACAAAGCATTGTCCTCGGACGTATTGGGGAAGTACGACTGTGTGCGCGAAACCTGTAGGCCAACCACATACACGCACACATCGAAACAGTCAGAAGAAACAGGAGCTATCCGGAAAAAAAGTAGCAAGTGTGCGTCGAAACAGACGTAACGGGTCCACACGGGACGCAAACGCGCAGCTTTTGAATTACCAATAGATTGTGCAGCACTGCGTTTTGCGTATCGCGCAATTAGAACAGCGCAATTCGGAGTGTGTATATGGGCCGTGTGATATTATTATTATCACACTCTCAGCTGCCACGGATCGACCAATCAGGATCGAGGATTCAAGTTTGCTTGAAGATAAACTTCCATAATAGGTGCCTACATACATTTTTTAATATCCCACTGAAAAAAAAAACAATTTCTTTTGTTTTTAGCCAACTTTAATCCCCTTTTATATTGCTTTGACTCCCCTTTCTTATGTGTTGTGTGTTGTGTGTTGTGCATTGTCTGCGTATATTTTGCTCTATGTTGTGAAGGGTTGGAGAGACACGCCCTTTGGCGAAATTCACTTTTTAGTCTTCTCCTAGGCAGCCCTTCACTGTCATGTTTCGTCTTGTCATTTGCTTGTTGTTGATGTCCATTTCTCCTTTTTTTATGCAATATTTTAGCAGTCCTTTTTAATATATATATTTTTTCTAATCCTTGTATATGTATGTGTTTTTCTTGTATTTTTATAATGACTGCCTGAATAAACTATTATTACAGCGGACGACGCGGCTCCTGCACGAATTCGTGCTTGTTTTCTGTATATTAAACAGGCTCCAACTGGCAAGGGACTGAAATACGATTGGGCCGGATAAAAAAAAAACTCTTAGGAACAGATGGAATCGCCAGACAGGATTAGAGACAAAAGCACGCCAAAAAGCCAGAGAATAAGACTATGAGGATAAAAACACCCACTATGACAAGCATTAAAGGGATTTATGATTTGCAACGCAGAACACAAAATGTATGCGTGTATGGGCCTACTCATTGTTTGCCATTTTGGATCTTTACTCAGAAATGAACGAATAGTCCGCAAGGGGGAAAACACATTTCTCTTCGTTTAGGTCAATATTATTCATCTGCCGGTAATTCTACTCCGGCAGATGAATAATTCTACTCATTCTGTATACCTGACATTTTATAATTATTGTTATCATTTCACATGCAAATATTCAAGATGCTCTTCTCAAATAAAATCACGTGAAGCAAACTGCTGATGATGAGGTTACTGAAGGTTCTGTTCAGAGGAAGGATAATTTGTTTGCCTAGATTTCCAGGACCAAATTGTTTAAACTGTTGTAAAAAAAAGTGTCCAGATTTTGTTGGTTGCCTGTCAAAATAATTTCAAAAGAAGGGGGCGGCTAGGGTCCAGTTTTTAACGAGCAGCGCTTTCAAAACCCTTTGCATGTAGGACTATGTCCAAACGCATGGAATAATGAACACACTACAGATAGCATCAGCCCCTAAACAAATTATCTAAAACAGGGAAAGAAAACTAAATTTCCGAGGGGAGCAAGAGTTCCCATATAGGGGGAAGTTTCCCCCCTCCTCCCCCCCTCTGGCCCAAGATCATAAGCACACAGATTACAAAAAAGGCAAAAAAGCACCGATTTGAAAACAATCCACCAAGGATTTGAAAAAACAAAATACCAATTGAAAAAAACAACGCAAACACTGTAATGACTGCACATACAGAACAAGACAACAGAATTTAAACTTAAATATAGTTCGTAAAAATAAGAAAGCAGAAAGCTATAATTTCCCTTCTTCGATTGCCAACTCAAATCTCCAAGAGCAATCGAGAGCCACGACAAGAATTACCGAATTAAAAACAGGTAAGCACTTTAATATCCAGAACCACCAAAATTACATCGTCATGTATTACTGAAAATGCATTAGGCCTTATTGAATAGGCACAATCAAGGCCTTATTGAATAGGCACAAGGCCTTATTGAATAGGCACAATGTCTTATTGAATAGGCACAAGGCCTTATTGAATAGGCACAAGGCCTTATTGAATAGGCACAAGGCGCGATGCGCGCGACGATGTCATTTTGGTGGTTCTGGATAAGTGCATACTATAAAAACAGCAAGTAATTTCCACTGCTGCCACCAATTACCCACCAAGGTGCAGCATCGATCAGCCCAAAAATAATGCAAGGAAATAATTCAATACCATACAAACATGAAGACCTGCCGTGGTTAGTCTATACCAACAAGCACTAATTGGAACTGTTTTTCATTTGTATTCTGATATTTGTATTTGCTGACAAAACTTTTTAAAAATTCTCAAATGGCGCAATGCATTTGTTCAATCAACGTAAATAAAAGTACAAGTCATTAGATTTTAGGCCACAGCATTGCACAACCTGTAGGCAAAACCTAAAAAAGGTAAACACAAATTGAGAGAGCTTTCGGTTGTATTTTTGTAATGTGAACCGGACTGCCTATATGTCACATGTTTTCCCCTGTGCCTTTAACACGGAGGCGTTCAACCACAGCGGATCCAACATCTTCCATCATTCTTTTACCTCGAACGTTGCCGGCATTAAAAATGCATGTGTTGTAAATAACTGATGTGGAGGCTATGAGTTGTCTCACCGACGGTGGAAGTTACTTCGCCTGGCTCTATAGGTCTGCAAATTGGGATCATTTTTCTGAAACCTGAAAAATTATCCCCTATTTAGATCTGGGCCCAGGAAAACCTTAAGGGTGGTAGGGTTGACAATTCAAAATGTCGCCAACCCCACCACCTCCGATCTCATTCCTTTACCCAAGTGGTTTTTAGCCTTGTATTGGGTGATTTCAATAAATCAACAATTACAAAAATATGTTTCAAATTTTCAAACCTTGTGGTTTGTTTGACGAAAAAAAGAAAGGAAAGATGGTTGTGTTTGTTAAAAGGGCGCAATATTAATGTGATAACTACAGTGTAAAGGGTGAATGGAACCTTAGTTATGTACCATGTAGGGCGTTCTTTGTCCAGGAATCTTGAACACTGGAGGCTCATGAGGTAACATCCACGATGAGTGGCGCCCGGGTGTCTGTAACCCAGGACGCCAGCGATTTCATGACACACTTTCACACGCTACTGAAAACATCGGTAGCCAACGTCCCTCGTTTTGCAGAGCATTTGCTTTAATAATATGTTTAAAAAAATAAAATCCAGCGCCAAAAAAACCTAGAAAAACGTTGCAGACTGTACTTTCTCATGCACTAGTGGGAAAAAGCGACCTACCTTAAAATATTTGATTTCGAAAGTGAAAAAAAAACCCGATCTCTTATGCTGATCGATCTAAAAAGCACTTTTTGATATGGCGGAAGCAGCTGATGATTGTGCATTGATTTTGTTATAGTCTTATTCAAAACGTCCATAAAACGCATATACGTCTGCCTACACAGGGTGCCAGCATGCACGTTAATATTAGTGTCCAGTACACAGAGAAAAACGCTGTTTAAACTTTTAAACAACCCCGGGTTGTTCATATGCCCTGCTTAAACAACCAACAGGTTGTTTAAGCAGGGCACATGAACAACCCGGGGTTGTTTAAAAGTGTAAACAACGTTTTTCTCTGTGTATAAAGACTATACATGGTCATGAGAAATCCCGCGTATCGCGAGCCATCCACTCGTATAGGTATCTGCAGAAACGAACGGAGCAAGTTTGATGTGTTTTTAATTAACACATAAAACAAACTATTGACATAAATAGAACGAGTAACAATGTTTCACAGCATAACATTGCATCGAATTTTCGTACATCGTAAAAATAAAATCATGGTCTCCCAACAGAAATAGGCCAATAGAACAATTCGTTATGCGCAGCATATGGCACAAGAACCATTCAAAATAGGCATTGTATAGTTTGATCAGCAGCACGGCCTTTTCACTCAGAAATTTAGTTTCGGAAAGCGCATTGCAAACCATGTATAGAATCGTCTGCGCAATCAAACGTTTGTAAACGATTTATCAGACTTGTACGTTCAGTGGCGCAGAACAAAAAAAATGTAGCCTTTACGAAGATTTCATTTACGAATTCTGCGGCCGTTTAAGATTTTTTTTGTTTTCTGCTGGCAGAATCAAGCCCTAATTTCCTGATTTTCGTTGACATTATTCAACCGTACAACTAGGAACACGACGTTCCTAAACCGACACTAATATCTGCGCAGAAAAAAAAAATACAAAAATTGGTAGGCCTAAATTAACTATAACTTAGGCTAGCCTACTACAAATGTTGCCTTAAAAGTACACTTATCACTGAATGTTCCACTTTATACGGTAAATGCGACTTTTGTACGACGCCTAAGCACTTCGTGGTAGGCTATACGTATTTATGCATGTGTTCACAATGTTGCGCATATGCCAACAGTTCCACTTTGGGGTTTGACGAACCCCCCCCCCCCCCCCTCCCCCTCCCCCGACCCCTCGACCCTCCCCCCCCCCCCCCGACCCCTCGACCCCCCACTCGGGGCAGGCTTCGGGCCTGATCAGTGATCCGTGCGTTGGTTCACACACCAGATCCCGCCTAATGGATGGAGCAAACCAGCGTTTGGATCACTGATCGAGATCCGGATGTGTGAACAAACCTCTTTAGCATCACCACATATGTGGTCCATGATACGTGAAATAGATCTATAGTGGATCAGTAACTCGTGTAGGACTATACAGGGATGGATACACGCCTGTAGACACTCATCAATCATAAATGCACACCCCCGCATTCTGACTTTTACGCAGAACTCAGAGCAACACAAGAGACCTATTCATCATCAACTTTTACTTTGCTTTTAAGAAGTCATAAAATCTATGGCAACCCATTTTCACAATACTCAATGCTGGCAGTTCGGATTATAGCTCTGTTGTAAACAACTTTAAAAGCTGGGATCTTCCGTTTCAAAGGGAGGGAGATGAAGCTCAATTTTACAAATTATTAAACCAGAATGAAATTTGTATCCATATATTAATATACCAATATTTTGGTCATATAATCCGAGCCGATAGTCATCAGAGGCAGCCCATAGAGGGAAAGGTGGAAGAGAGGTCGCCCTATAGACGCAAGTGGACAACGGGCATCTTGGAGAGTGGAGCGGCAAGACATAATGAGGGATGTGTGAGAGCAGCGCAGAACAGACAAGGCTGGAGATCTCTGATTGCCAAGACCGACTGACTGAATATATGCATCACTTCAACTGTAACTTATAATACAACTACATGCACAATGAACTTTGATCATGATCAAAGGTTTTCTGTTTCTAAAGAGGGTACAAGTACTAATCTTCATGAGAAACATTTCCGTCTAATTTGAGAAAACTCGAGATTGCCCAAAAAAGAAAAATCCACTGGCGAAAAATCCACCAGGACACGAGAGTTTGTATTTGCCAATTTGCCTAAAGGCACCCCCTTAAAATATCCGTTTTTATTGGTCTATATCCACTTTTACAGGGTAAAAACACCTTTAGAACAACACCTCAGGAATTTCAAATTGCAAAAGAGATTCTTTAAAAATACTGAAATCCCGACAAAAAAATCCTGAAATCAGGAAAAATCCTGACAAATTTTAACCCCTGAAACTGTATCTAAAGACATCCAAATATACTGTGGCCCATTTCAATTTCAATAATGCATATAAGCCCATAATCGTGCACAAAAAAACGGCTGTAAAACAGATTTTTAAAAACTATTTTCTTTTGACTTGTTTGATTGATTGAGCTCAAACCTTCACAGGTTCGTCTATATTTATGTCACGTATGTGCTGAATCGCGCAAATATGAACACTTCCAGGAACTGCATTGTCAGCTTCACCAATGCTCGATCACACCTTTAATTTTAACCACAAACTAGGATATCGTGCTCTACTTCAGCTGCACCTTAAAATACATCTATTTAGGACTGCAAGGAGAAAGGTAGATGGAGGTGTTTGAGCGTTCAACCAGGCTCTCTGCTTCATCTCTCTATTTGTGCCGAGATGTAAAACAAATACTCTTATAGTTTTTTCCACGTGCTGTATCTCATTGGAACTCCTTGCCTAGTGCGTGTTTCCCTCCATTCTATGATCTAGCTTGTTTTAAGAGGAATAGCAATTCCTACTTCCAGCTTTCCTGATTTCACTCCCCGTTATTTTTTTCTTCTTCTATAGCCCTTTGCCTAGAGGAGCATTTATAGCCTTGCTTAGGGCGATTTTGCATTAAAAAAGGGTTTAATTTGATCATGACAAACTTTCAAAACCTGAATATCAATTTCTTCATTTTGTACACAAAGCTATTAGCCCTTTAGAGGTATGGCGGACACAATAGGAGAGGGCGCTATTTGATTTGGGTATACCTTTTGTTAAACCACAGGAAATTTCAAAGGTGAAGATTAGGCATGATCTATGGATTGTACTTATGGATTGTACTTAAACTCAAAACAATATCTGATTCTGACTTTCACTGGAATTTGTGTTTTCACAAAATGTTTACCCAAATTAAATAGCGCCCTCCTATTGTGTCCGCCATACCTCTAAAAGGCTAATGCAGACAATGCTGTTGTGCTTTTGATCTTGCTTTGGCATGTGAATAAGGGAATTATCAATAGCATTAAGACTAAAATTTTGGTATTACCCCTAGAAAAGTTACAAAGGAGGTAGAAATCCACAGAAAGAAAGCAGTGCTTCATTGTATTCCAATCATAAAGATCACCAATGCAGGGCCCCTTTAATATGAGTTCATTTTGGCGGATAGCCAAAAGTGTGTCAGTTTTGGCATACTGAATAAAAGGTTAGTTTATTTATGTACAGAATTCATAAAAAGGCCCCAGCTGCAGTTTATGTTCCTGGTAATAAGAGTGGTGCTTTGCAAGGACGTTATTATAGATTGATGGCCACCATTATTTAGGAAGACTGTTTTTCGAAATGGCCGAAGGCGACTGATTATACTGTTTTCTTCTAATTCTAATCCATTCGTTTTCCCACCAGAAGCTGCTGTAAGTCTTTACTGAACACAGCCTCCGCGCAGGGGAGTGGGGGATTTCATTGAGCGTCTTAGCACAATATATTATGAAGCAAATTTTCTTGCTCCGGCAAAAATCCACTGAGGATCACTCATAAACAGTATATGCATCGATCGCATACCCGTATACCATTTGCCGGGTAGATCAGTTTTGTGCTTGGCCAAATTAACGTAAATAGCAATTCAACAAAATTGGCCCCTGTTCAGTGTTACTAGGCTGCAAGCTGCCATTATGGGCCATATGACAGAGGACAATTGTTGGCAGGAGTCTAACATTTACTTGTGAATCATGGGTAATGCCTCAGAGAAATGCACTTTCCTTCAACTCCTGCCATTTGCATGCATTTCTTAGATTTACGGTGACAGTATACATGTACATTGAAAGTTAACCTGAGAATGGGAATTTCTTTTCAAACTTTGTTTCTCTTCCTAGGGAATTTATTTTCATTTCACGAAGTGGGAAAACAATTTCACACCTGTTCACAAAGTGGGAAAATATTTTCACACCTTTTCACAAAGTGAGAAAACATCTTCACAACTTTTCACGAATTTGAAAAACATTTTCACACCTTTTCACAGAATTCTTTTCGCAAAATTTCCATTCGCAGTGTTAACTTTCACTTGCATTGTACTGTATGTTAAAAAAAATTGCTGTCAAAAGAAGTTCCAATGATCACTCCTACCCCACCCCATCCCCCAACCCCCAGGCCGACGGGACTGGGGGTTAGGGGATCGGGAATGTGGATTTGAACCCCTCAACCCCAGTCCCTGCAATGTACAATGTACTGCGTGTTAAAAATGTTTTACTATTTTTGTTTTGTATAAATTACTGCATGAAAATTATGACGTTTTGAGTATTATGTAAAAGTACGGAAGCGTATTTAGGACATGACAAAAAAAATTCCAGCTCACTATTTCGGAACATATACTAACGGGTTTCACCATTTCGACAGTAATCCGCCGGGCGAAATAGTAACCCGCCGGGCGAAATAGTAATCCGCCCGGGCGAAAAAGTAATCCGCCCGGGCGAAAAAGTAATCCGCCCGGGCGAAATAGTAATCCGCCCGGGCGAAATAGTAATCCGCCCGGGCGAAATAGTGAGCTGGAAATTTTGTTTTTGGTCATGTCCTAAATACACTTCCGTAATAAAAAGACTTGTAAAATTTGTTTATGCAAATATGGTTGCGCAATCTTCATTCGTTATGATATATTATGGTGTTTAATTTGAGGTTAGTTTTTACCAAGGTGAATGGCATTACTCAGGGTTTTCTCCACTGGTTGAAGTCTGTGGGCACAAATTTTAAACTGGATACTAAAATTTACCCTCAGAATCTCCAGGGATGGGAGAGTTCTGTATTCTCTGCAATAATCTCTCTAGGTTAGAAAAAAAGAGATCACAATAAAGATTTTTTGCTCTGTGGTAAACATGACTGCAAATACTGGACCACAAACAAGGCAAGGTCTGAATACTGGTCTAATCCCTCCCCCATAGTCCCTATATCAACCCAACCTGAATGAAAAATGACGTAAATCAAAAACAATCCTGAAAGAAACCCTGCCCACGGAATGTCCATTTCGCTAGACTAGGTCATATATGGCAAAAGAGTACTCTTTGGAAAATAGCCAATTGCGTTAATGATTATGTACTTTTTCATATCTGCTTCTGACAACAATTTGCCCAAGCTAATCAATTACACCTTTCCAATTGGCAATGAGCATGTGTCCCCATCAATTTCAGTGAGAGATTTAGGAGTAACATGAGTAACCATGTCCTCTCATGTAACATCACTATGTCAATCAATCAACTTCACTTTACGCAACATCTCAAGAATCCGTCGTTTCATTGACCAGGAAAGCTGCACTCATGCCATGAGGGCCCTAATTCTGTCTAGATTAGACTATGCCAACTCTCTTTTGGCTGGCTGCAGCAGGTTTGACATCTCACGACTGCAGCGCCTACAGAATAGGGCTGCTCGCATCATTTTCCAGGTGTCACGGCGACATCCCTCCACTCAACTGTTGCAATCACTTCACTGGCTTTCGATTGAAAAGCGTATTATTTTAAAAATCCTTCTATATGTGTACAAATCACTCCATGTTCTCACTCCCATGTACATGTATCCATCAGACAGCATTTCACTCTACAGATCATCACGACAGGGTCTACGCTCAGCCACAGATACTACACGACTTGTGGTGCCTAGAGGTCAGAGGATGGTTGCTGAGAGGTCATTTTCTATCTGTGCTCCTAGATTGTGGAATGACCTCCCTTTCAACCATCAGGTTGGCTCCTGACCCACAAAAGTTCAAATGTCTCCTCAAAACACACCTGTTTACCTCAGTATGACCTCATATTTTGGTTTCCATTGCTATTTTTTTCTCTACAAGTGTAATTGTTTTATTTGTGTGTGTGTACTTTTTGTAAAGCGCATTGATCATTAACTTGGAATTGCGCTATATAAGCACTGGTATTATTTATTTTTTTACTCAAATTTGCACCAGAAAATTTGACACATCTCTTTTACATTATACTCAAAGCATTAGACTTTTCATGCAGTAATTTTAAAGTTATTCAAAAACAATAGTAGGAAATGTTTCTTTTAACACGCAGTACATGCACGAATTGTGTACCGGAGCTGTGATCATAAAGGAGTTGTCTAACTTTTAGACATTTTTTTCCCAACTTGCTTTAAACTGATTTTCCCATACATCTGTTTTGGTGACCTTCAAATTCATTCAGTTGATAATGGTACTTTTAAATGAATAAAAGATGCATGCAAAACCACATTAAAATTTCAAGATTTGCAATGGGACTGTTGGGTTTTAATCATGTAACCAAATTTAGTCCAAAAGTTGAAAGGTAATCTCATGGTGGGTGCGAAATCGGTCTGAAGGACAGCTAATTAAATATGCACATTCTGACGAACCTGTAAGATTATTTTGAACTTAACAAATTATGATAAATCCTTATCTCTGTGTCTGGCCACTTCATGTTTGTCCAAAAACAATTCCATCTTACTTTTGACATTTTGAAAGAACACCGCGCACTTCCGAAACTAAAATACGTGCAATACTCTTTGTGCATGTAAACATTTCTTTCCTATGGTCCCGATGAGCTAGCTGCAACTCAGGTTTCCCGAACCCTTCTTCTGCTCAAGCCATTACTTCAAAAAAATATAAATCCTTTCATCCGTTTATGGAAGAGGGCACTATTCTGATTCTCCTCAAAATCGACCCTTCTTAAAGCACCTTGCCGACATTATACACACACAAAACTGTTTACATCCCTATAGTTAAAGATGATGTTGATTGCGGAGAGAAGTCTGCGTCATTTTTTTAATTTTTATGTAGATGGCGTATTGTAAAATCAAACAAATTATTTCTACCATGAAATACAAAAAAGTGACTTTTGGAAGCCATTTTTATTATTAAAGTCCCCTCTTGCGCAGCACAGCCCCGCTGGTGCCATTTGTCTAAAAGTCATCACTGCGGGGAGCAAACAAATCGACGTCATTAAACCGGCGAACTCCCCTTTTGTGCCTAGTGCTTGACACAAAAGGGGAGTTCGTCCTATGATGTCAAACTATTTGCTGCCCGCAGCGATGACTTTTAGACAAATGGCACCAGCAGGCTAGAGGGACTTGTTAAAAATATCTCTCAAAAGTAATTTTTTTTTTATTTCACGGCAGAAATAATTTGCTGTTTGATTTTACAATATACGCAATCTAAATAAAATCATTTAAAAATTACGCAGATTTCTCTCACCACTGAACTTCCTCTTTAAGCTTTTATGCCGAGTTCATGCTATGCATATGTCCCAAACCATGGCTTTCAAGGATTAGTCTCGGAATTTATGGCAAAACCCATCAAATTGATTTCTGCTGGCCTTCAAAGTTCAAACACATGAACCTCGACTACTATATGAAATTCGAATCTGATTTCGAGTACCTATGTAAAGGTTATAATCCCCAAAAAGGATTAAAGAATGTGTAGGCTTATTGTACTGGCATGACCAGGACACAAACAAATGATTAAATAGTGAAATTGAAACTCCAGACTTCTCAAATCAAATATTACTGATTTTGGAAGCCCAATTTACAATTAAACAATTAAACACTACCAAGCCAGTTTCAGCTTTAAAAAAATATGGTGGGTTGAATTAAATAATTGGCTGCAATTATTTCATTCTATCCACCATATTTTTTGTCATGTCCATGGCAATCTGGGTATACCATTCATGAATCATTCATCTCATTTAGGCTACACATTGATCATTTTCCATTTGATCAGTGACATCAAGCTGGCATGATATGCCGCAGTACACCATATGATTAATTCATCAAGCTGATTAGCCCATTCATTTATATTTTTTTCTGATTAATGCCTCTGTTTATGTTTGCCTTTGAAGTGAATTGATTTAAAATGATTTCTGGGGGAAAAAACTTGGATGTGTGTCTGCAAACACCGTAGAAAAAAGAACCCATATACCTAGCCCCAACATGGCTTAAATCAATTACACTGACATGTCTTGAATACATGTTGTTTTAGCATACAAAAACATAGGATAGCCAAAGACACATGTACGGTATATAGCGGAAAAAGAGAAGGTACAGTGTCACGAAAAGTACATGTAACTGGAACCCATCATAATGGATATGGGACCCCAAATGGAAATATGCCTAAAGACTAATCCGGCTGCCTAAAGACTAATCCGGCGACCAAAATTAGAAGCATTTACTGCGGTGGCACCACGCTCGCGTGCATGTTTTACGCACGCGCTCGACGCAGCTTCGATCAACAGGATATTTACAACTTGCCAAAATGCGCACGCGACTCAAATTAAAGAACGCGGGCATCCTGCACGCGAGCGTGGCACAACTGCAAAATGGCTTCTAAGTTTGTTCGGCGAATTCCCGTATACAATTATCTTTTTTGCAAACTAATGAACTAATGAGCCGTTTTGAAATTATTTGTACATTCCCTTCTTATGCATATGTGTTTGCGGAAGTTGATTTGTTCTGAAAAATAGAAAGAGGGATTATTACCAGAAAGTGTTTAAACGTTCTTTTGCTGTGCTATTTCCTTTTTGTGTGTGGATATATTGGCAGAAAAGGCATTTTGGACATTAGATTTTTCCAAATGTTTGTGGCCAATAAAAAGTATTCTGTTGGTCACATTTTCAAATGACATTTACTCCAGTTAACAGGTAATCTCAACGCTGGAGACTCCTTTGGTATAATCTGTTTGTTTGTTTCTGTCGGACCTGTAGCTCTGACACTGTGTGCGTTGAAGCACGAATGTCAACTTTAAGTAAACATTTGTTTGCCCTAGGGTAGTCTAACATTTTCTATATAAAAAGAATGGATGTCACATTACAGTATGTCAGTAACCACTGAGACAGCAGTAATGTGTGTCCACTCTTTTTACTTTGTTAACTATCAGTTGACATCAGTAACCTCCGAAACACCACGTTACTTTCGAATGAACTTCTTCACCAACCAATCCAACTCACATTTTCACTCCACACAGGAAGAATAACTGGTGTCTGCAAATGCAGAGACTCTTCGAGAATTATGACCGATTAAAACTGGACATTACAAAATTTAATAAAGTATTAAAATTAGTGATCTTTGCTTTTTTTTTAACCTTCATTTAATTGCCCTGAACCCTGGTAAGGATCCCGGTTAATAAATATTAATGTTTGCAGTATATACATGTATGCTGAACAGCAATACATATCTTTGCACTTAAAACTCAATTCACACCTCTCTCCAAGTTTTATGGTTGTTTTGTGCATAAGGTCACCAGTCAACATAACTTTATCTTTCTAACTTGGATACAGACATCTTTAACCCTAACAGTCCTGAATCCTCTAATTTTAATAGGATTTTCCATTGGGAGCTTGGGTTAGTAATTGTTTTTGTGTAGGCACCATTGCCTTCAAATGTCATAAAATTTTGCTGTTTGGAAATGTTCCTTATCTTTTATAGGAGTTGTTCATGCAAAAAAACACGTATAATGTGTTGTAATTAGTGAGTAGTGATTACAAAACAAAACATTGGCCTGTGATCCCCGACATCTGACCCGCGAAACATAGACTTATTTCCAGTAGTAAATACCACCGTCTAAATAATGTGCAAAATACGCTGTAAGAGTCTTTAGGCTGGCGCCGCAGCCAGTGACCTATCAGATGATCGCCAGGTACCATTCTCTACCTCGCGACACATATCGCCAGTGCTGCGCGCCGTGCCACAGTACATCAAAATGGATCAACAGAACGTACTTCAACCAGCTGCGACTGGAAATACGACCGGTGAACACGGTCCGCCATTTTGTGGAGTTAAAAGTTTGGTTCTACAAAATGGCGGACCGTTATTTGTCACGAAATTAAACAAAAACCACGCAATTTGAAGGGATAGTTATGTGAATCTTTATATTCTACTTATAAAAAAGCTTCCCAACCATATCCATTTCAGTTTTATAGCCCAAATCGCAAAATCCAAAGCAATGTGTCCCTTTAATCCACGACCTAATCAAAGTCAGTGTGGGCTTGCTAGGGCTGTCGTCGAGTCCCTGCAAGTCCTTTCACAAGGCTCTTTCGCAAGTCCAGTCACAAGTCATTTCATAAAGCCAGTCATCACAAGTAACTGGATGAACAATGATAAAGGAATGCCTTTAAATTGTCAAAGCTCATTGGAATAGCTTGTGATTGGAATTAGGACTGGAGGGTTTGTGATGGACTTGTGATGGACTCGACTACATTCCCGGGGATTGCTCATTTTAAAGGGATGAGGCTACATAATGATATTAATTTGGTGACATACATGAAGTTGATATGAGATTATATCGGGTGCAATTCTGGTAGTGTTTTTCTCAACCTGTACATTCACATATACACACAGTCACGCACCATAATAAGCCAGTTCGGTATCTCAAAGGTCAAAGGTTATTCGGGATAAAATTGCTGACGTAATATCATGCCATGTTATGTGAACACCCATTCTGATTGAAACAAGTGCGCGTTGCGCGACCACCTTTTGCATTGTCACGCGGGTCATTCGGGATAAATCTCATTGTGCACATGCACAGTTGAAATATCGAACTGGCTAAGTGCATGGGGACATATCTTGGTCATGCGACAGATATCGTGGGAACCAAAATTGTTATAGGGGCAGGGAAATGTCCCCGTAACTCGGTCCTAATTTGCCTAATAAATAAAATGCCCCGACTACGTGGTCGATGCCTCCCCAAATATGGTTTGTGCATACACGTATGTGCATGCTAATAACATTCTATTTAAAACAAAAACGAGTTAAAATGAATCACAAAAAAATAAACCTTTGAAGTATTTAGACAGCTGTGTCTCTCAGTTTATACACGGCACAGAAGAGGTATTGGGATAACGGTCTCTGTATTTGACTAGTTTAGGATTGATTGTCCTGATGGAAAGCAGGGGGCCACCCCCCCTCCCCACCAGCAAACCTTGCAAATTTCCCAAAGGGTTTAGGTACGCACCTGTCGCAAGTATTGCCTTTTCAGTGAACAGATTTCCAACCCTCCCGTGTTAATACACACACCACAATCAAATTTACGAACATGTACAAACATGTCCCTGCAGTATACAGCTCAAGTCAAAATATCCATGGGCATTATGCTGACAGTTTGCTTTCGTTCTGATGACAGTAGGGAGCTGCGGGGTACATTTCTATCGATTTGGACATGAATCACTGGGGAAATTGAAGAAAAATCTTGACAAAAGAATCATTATAAGGCATAAATTTCATAACAGTGTTAGCCGCAGCCAGTGCATTGTTGCCACAATACTTTAGAGCCAGATGGGAATTTCCCCTTGCTTCTACTGGAGAGTTGAAAAGTTAACCCTAAATGGATTTATTTGTGTAAATATTCTGGTATTTGTTTAAATATTTTGTATGTGTGTGTGTGTGAGTTTGTATATGCCGGCAATCGTGGACCTAGGACAAAAGAATTCGGGCATAGACAAAAGGGTCCACGTTTGACCGAACGTCCACGATTGAAAATCGTGTACAAAACCAATGGGAGGTCTTCCGAAAAAGTTAGAGTATAAACAAAAGTGGAACAATGGGAGGTCCACGATTGCACCCGTTTACATGACTGGGTGTGTGTGTGTGTGTGTGTGTGTAAATATTCAGTCTTAATCAGTTTTAACTAAAAATATGCAGGGCCCAATGGAAACCAGTTTTAAACTGTTTGGGCACACCCTGGGTAAAGAAATGTAATAAATAAATAAATAAATAAATATATTGTGCGTCCGAATACATGTAAGTTGTGTTTGTTAAATGGAAAAAATGCATTAAACAGGGTATCTGCACATTTCAGAAAGTCAAATGTAAGACTTTATAAGACCCTTTTTAATGCTACCCTAAACAAAATTTAAGACCAAAAAATAAGCAGACAATAGCTTTTAAGGAGCTGACAATGACTCAAGACGATGTCCTCATCAGAATGTGTGACCGGTTTATTAGACTGAGCTGGAGCTGTGATTACAAAAGGCATACTGGTCCACTGAAAGATTAATATGGAGGGGGATATTTTTTTACGAGCTAAGAAAAGTCCATTTTTTTAAGACCTAGGAGAACTCAATTTAATACTTTTTAATGCTTTTAATTTAGAAAAGCCAATTTAAGACTTTTTAAGACTTTTTAAAGACCCGCAGATACCCTGATTAAAAAGCAGCACTACCAATCACCACTGGTGTAGCCAGTGATAGGTGGAGGGAGGTTGGGGATGGGGGATAAAGAAGGGGGGGGTACAGGAGGACCTTGGGACAAAGAAGATGGGGACAAAGAGGATGGGGAGAAGAGAATGGGAAGGGGGAAAACTTGCTTCCCTTAGAAACATTTTGCAGAATTTCTGTTCCTTTTTTTTTTTTTATTTAAAAGTCCCCCCCCCCCCTAAGACTTTTTAAAATGTTTTTACGGGCTAAAAGAAATTGAAGCTTTTTTTTATAGAAAACTTTTTATTGTAATTTCTTACTGTCTATTCTGGCATTGCCAGTCAATGCATGTGGTGAAGATCAGCACAGCATGTCATTAAGTATCGACCAACGTGGAGTTTATGCCACACCTTTTTCTTTAATGGGTATTGGCTAATGCAATGACAAAAGGCCACTCAAGGTGCGGGCTACAAAAGACAAGAAAAGACAGAAATCACAGGGATAGAAGGTATCTATTCACATTTCGTTTGAACTGTGAAAGATTATAGGTGGAAGGGAAGCAGGTTACAGGTAAGGTGTTCCAAAGAGGGGCAATACGAGGGGAAAAACTTGAATATCTCACAGTACTAGCCTTTGGAACAACAACAGTGAAAGGAAGTGATGAGACAGCCAGGCGAGTAGAGTGCCTGAAAGTTTGGACGGGGGGACTTATGATAAACTATAAAGGCTACTGGAACACCTTCCATGATAGTATCGATAAAAGAGGATCAAAGAAACGGACATGAAGTGGTTCCACGGAAGATGCCAGGCCCTAGCCAACCAGGTCAACCAGATCTTATTAAAGAGGGACAAATAGCAAGCCAGAGCACCAGTCGAGATGTGGTTGCAGTATTTCATGACAAGGCATATGGTCGTCTTATATAGATGGCATATACAGTGTACAAATGTATACTATCTGCCACTATCTGCCCCAAGCAGCCCCAAGGGGTGGATCCAGACCTGTTTTGCAGGAGGGGGGGGGGGGGTTTAAGGCCAAAGACATTTTACCAGTAAAAGCCAAAAGAACCCCCCCCCCCCCTCCCCCTAAAAAATTAAACAGTCAAAAGCCGCGTTCGCATTGGTCTTAAACCATTGTCAAAAGTTACCGTGCGAGATTGTTAACATTCCACTGTGGTTATTCTTCCGTGCGTCCAAACTTGGATTGCACACCTCGCGGAAAGTCCTTGGCCACGTAGACTTTGCAGTGGTCAAGCACGGAAAGCACATGATCAAAAAGCATGTTTTACATTACAGTGGCTGCCCACACTGGACTTTTCAGCGATGTAAAGCTGCCACAGCTCAATCCCATGAAGAAAAAAAACCTAGCAAAGGGTTGGCTGACGGAGCGCTGTGGCTTTGTGGTCTGGTGTACCAGACTCAAAATCTTGCTGAGGCTACAGGTTGTGGGTTCGAGGCCAGCAGGGATTGTGGTGCTTGTGTCCTTGAGCAAGACACTTTGTGAGAAGTTTTTTTCTCTACACCCTGGAGTACCTGTGTACGACTAGCCCATGTGCACTTAACTTGCAGCAAGAGCTGTACAGGAGCCACGGAAGTTTCAGGAATGATTGTTACGTCCGTTGAGTGCCTTGGGCAATCCCATCATGGTGGATATGCGAGCGTTACAAATCAACATCACCGCTATTAGATACATTAGGCTAAGGTCTTTTGTCTGAGCTGCAGGCCAGAACTGTATACACAAGAGAGATTAAACCTAACCCTGCTAAATCCAGCAATTTTAATGTGATTTTGCATGGACCTAAGGGGGTTACAACAGGCACATACATATGTACACAATCGTAATGCAATACTAAATGGCAAGTGTACCGACTGCCAACTTGACATTTTAGACCTGTTATTGCTAAAATGCAATCTTTGGTGTTGAAGGGTCACTTTGGATACTTTAAAAGTCATGAAGTCTTTGCTTCAGAACAAAGTACTCTGGCATTAGGGCTGTCCCGAATATACCGAATATTTGATTATTCGATCGTCAACCGAATATTCGAATACCTTTTTGCCGGTTCGAATATTTGAAGAAAATATATGTACATATATATATGCACGTACAGATATGACTCTGTTGCTATTTTAATAGAAAAGTTAAGGCATTTAGCAGTGTGAAATGCCACATTTTTGTGGATGGTAACTTTTAGTGGACGGAGGGCTTAATGTTCCCGTTCAAAACCCTTGACACTTATAATTACTGCATATAAATAATTACTGCAAAAAATGCAGGCTGGCGTTCGGTTTCTTCTTTTCAGAACGTTATACGTACCTGTAATGATCTGGAGACTTGCGCATGCAAAAAACTGTCGATTGGGCAGTCCATAATTAATATCGATCGCCACATGGAAAACACTGGTGGGCTTTGTGTGCGTGGCATGCAGTTGCAGCAGACTTCAAAAAAACTTGATCGGCGAGTATCGAATATTCGAATATTCAGTCAAACCCAGTTTCGAATAATCGAATATTGAATTATTTGAAAATAAACAGTCCTGTCTGGCATGCATGTTTATCAATATTTATGTGGTAACTAGCCCCATCAGTGTTTCCTGGATACTCGTTGGACTGAGACCTGAACATTGTGATTAAATTCAGGCGAAGTTCAGCCTGTTTTTGCCTTGTGTTTGTGCTTTGTGATATTTCGGCTCCCTTGGTGCATATATTCATTTCTGATCTTACGGTTCTTACCTGGACGTTTTCTGAGAAAGTTTATCATCAAATTGGGGAGGCTGTGGGCGAGGGGCTTTAGCCCCGAGAGTTTGTCATTTTTTGTCTGTTTATACCATTTTGTTTTTTTTAATTTTCTTGGAGTATGTTTCATTGTTGACATGATTTCATGTTAAAACACCTTGTTTTTTACATTAGTTGCCAATATTTCTTAGCAGGTTTAATTTCTGTGCTGTTCCTATGTTTTTTGACAAAAAGTACCTTGACTTGGAAAAAAATTCCCCCTTCTTGTTTCCTCCAATGAAAACTACATGTAGCAGTTAGATATTGTTTGCAGTTTTGTAACACATGGCAGTATGGCAGTAACACATAAAGCAAGTTGGAGTGGATATATCCATTACAAAAGCAATCATCAATCAATGGATTAGTTTCATGGACAACAAGTCGATGATATTCCTCAAAATGACATGGCAATCACTGTAATTGCAATTACAAACCACACGGAGGCAGGGAATTTAACGAGAATTAAATATATGCCTTCCCAAAACCTGCCTCTACGCTCATTAAAAGCACATTACCGTAAATTTGGGGTTCTGAAATCACCTATAAATCTCAAGGTTCTGGGCAGTAGGAGAAACCACTGTTCGTTACGACCGCAGCTCGTTGTTTCCAAAACAATTACAAGCGTAAACAAGAGAAAAGGGCAAAATAATGATGATAGAGGTACCAACTTCTCCCGAGAATGATAAACAGACGAATTCAAAATCGACAAAAATAGCACTGATCTGTGCACTCTCGGATTTGTAAAAGAGGCTCTCGGGGCTAAGTAAACAGCTGACTATGCCAAACGTACGCTGCGCTGCCATTGATAGCGTGATTCATTTAATTTGTTGAATAGCACCATATTTGTTCAGCACTGACATCCTCGCTTTCAACCCAGAAGTGCACAGACAGGGTAATGTGAAATTCCTCTATGAGGCAGAGGTTCTTGAGAAGAATGGTTTGTGGAAATTATTGTAAATTATTGTTTTTTGGTTTGTGGAAATTATTGTAAATTATTGGTTTTTGGTTTGTGGAAATTATTGTAAATTATTGGTTTTTGGTTTGTGGACATTATTGTAAATTATTGATTTGTGGTATTATTGTAAATTATTGGTTTTTGGTTTGTGGAAATTATTGTAAATTATTGGTTTTTGGTTTGTGGACATTATTGTAAATTATTGGTTTGTGGTATTATTGTAAATTATTGGTTTTTGGTTTGTGGAAATTATTGTAAATTATTGGTTTTTGGTTTGTGGAAATTATTGTAAATTATTGGTTTGTGGTATTATTGTAAATTATTGGTTTTTGGTTTGTGGAAATTATTGTAAATTATTGGTTTTTGGTTTGTGGAAATTATTGTAAATTATTGGTTTTTGGTTTGTGGACATTATTGTAAATTATTGGTTTGTGGTATTATTGTAAAATATTGGTTTTTGGTTTGTGGAAATTATTGTAAATTATTGGTTTTTGGTTTGTGGAAATTATTGTAAATTAGTGGTTTTTGGTTGGTGGAAATTATTGTAAATTAGTGGTTTTTGGTTGGTGGAAATTATTGTAAATTATTGGTTTGTGGAAATTATTGTAAATTAGTGGTTTTTGGTTTGTGGAAATTATTGTAAATTAGTGGCTTTTGGTTGGTGGAAATTATTGTAAATTATTGGTTTGTGGTATTATTGTAAATTATTGTTTTTTGGTTTGTGGAAATTATTGTAAATTATTGGTTTTTTGTTTGTGGAAATTATTGTAAATTATTGGTTTTTGGTTGGTGGAAATTATTGTAAATTAGTGGTTTTTGGTTTGTGGAAATTATTGTAAATTATTGTTTTTTGGGTTTGTGGAAATTATTGTAAATTATTGTTTTTTGGTTTGTGGAAAATATTGTAAATTATTGGTTTGTGGTATTATTGTAAATTATTGGTTTTTGGTTTGTGGAAATTATTGTAAATTATTGGTTTTTGGTTTGTGGAAATTATTGTAAATTATTGGTTTGTGGTATTATTGTAAATTATTGGTTTTTGGTTTGTGGAAATTATTGTAAATTATTGGTTTTTGGTTTGTGGAAATTATTGTAAATTATTGGTTTTTGGTTTGTGGACATTATTGTAAATTATTGGTTTGTGGTATTATTGTAAAATATTGGTTTTTGGTTTGTGGAAATTATTGTAAATTATTGGTTTTTGGTTTGTGGAAATTATTGAAAATTAGTTGTTTTTGGTTTGTGGAAATTATTGTAAATTAGTGGTTTTTGGTTGGTGGAAATTATTGTAAATTAGTGGTTTTTGGTTGGTGGAAATTATTGTAAATTATTGGTTTGTGGAAATTATTGTAAATTAGTGGTTTTTGGTTTGTGGAAATTATTGTAAATTAGTGGCTTTTGGTTGGTGGAAATTATTGTAAATTATTGGTTTGTGGTATTATTGTAAATTATTGTTTTTTGGTTTGTGGAAATTATTGTAAATTATTGGTTTTTTGTTTGTGGAAATTATTGTAAATTATTGGTTTTTGGTTGGTGGAAATTATTGTAAATTAGTGGTTTTTGGTTTGTGGAAATTATTGTAAATTATTGTTTTTTGGGTTTGTGGAAATTATTGTAAATTATTGTTTTTTGGTTTGTGGAAAATATTGTAAATTATTGGTTTTTGGTTTGTGGAAATTATTGTAAATTATTGGTTTGTGGAAAATATTGTAAATTATTGGTTTGTGGAAATTATTGGTTATTAGTTTGTGGAAATTATTGGTTATTGGTTTGTGGAAATTATTGGTTTGTGGAAATTATTGGTTATTGGTTTGTAGAAATTATTGGCTTTTGGCTTTTGGCATTTGGCATTTGGCTTTTGGCTGGGGCAATGAAATTTTTAAGGGTTCACATCAAAACAAACTCAAATCCCGAAAAGTGCTACTTTCCAAGTCTGCATACAGCTATTTTTAAAATGGCACCCCTCCACTTTCTCAGGCAAAGAGGACTCATATTATGCTTCTAGTTTTCTGGTTTACAACTGTAGGTAGGTATACAAGTGATCAAAGAAAAAAAGGCCAAGGGCAGGGGAGGGTTTTTCCTGAACCCCAACCCCATCCCCTTCCTCTATAACAAGTTTTGTAACTAGGGCAATTCTAAATGCACCTGACAAGACAGCTGCCAACCTTTTCCCAACTCATTTCAGTATTCAGAAAACAAAACAAAATCGGCATTTTGCTCAAAAAATCCTTATTTTTCATGAAATTTAACCTGAAAATCTGTTGGTTTTTTTTCACGCAGCATCTAGGCCTATTGTCCGCATTGCTGAAACAGCAATGGTTCTTAATAGTGAGAATAAATTCGGCATACTAACATGAATCTCATTTAA
This sequence comes from Hippasteria phrygiana, assembly GCA_037893225.1. Classification (NCBI taxonomy): domain Eukaryota; kingdom Metazoa; phylum Echinodermata; class Asteroidea; order Valvatida; family Goniasteridae; genus Hippasteria; species Hippasteria phrygiana. The sequence goes on from JAZGUH010000249.1 coordinate 93,854, forward strand.
AAAGGGGGCACGCCGAATCCCTGGATGGACCGTCTCCTTAATTTTTTTAAATTGCGATAAGCCAGTACACGCACAGTATAAGAGCATAATATGCATGACGAACCATTATTATGGTCGGATTTTACAAAATCCGTATTTATTAACAAAAATTCATACTTTATTTTCCGTGAATTTCCGTACGAAATACGGAAAATCCATACAGGTTGGCAGCTCTTTGACAACATCACATGTTGTCTACACATGCACATGACGTAAGTAATGAAGACAAATGAAATCTTATCATGACCATGGTATTTTTTTGAAGTTCAATATACTCATTAACCACCAATATCAGGCTGTGGGTAATTCTTATTAGTGAGTCAATTGTCTGTCGGTGAATTTCTACGTATACAATGTCCCCTAAATCAACCAGTTTCCATGGAGATGAGATCCACTTTTTAATAGCTTTTCACTGTGTGCTCATAGACGAAACCAACCAAGCTTTTATGGGACAGGATGAAAGCGGCAATGATGGTGGGCCATCCACTCATGAAAGCTATATTTTGTATGGCTGTAAGCATTGATAGGATTCAGTCACCCGAGCTTGGGATTGACATAGGATATTATGTGGAAGCCCCCAGCAATGGCTGCCTGTGTCGGCCTGCTACAGATATTCTAACATGTTATTTCGACGAGGCAAAAACCCCTTTTCTTTTTAATTTTGGATATCTGCAAGCCTCCAAAAGGCTTTTATTCTTGGTTGCTTTCACACACAATGCGCACACAAAAAATATGCCCAAATTATTGTCAGGCTGCAAATACTTCGACATTTGTAAAGTAACTACAAACAAAATGTACACGTACTTCATAAGTACAAGTGGCTGGGTTTTTTCATTCAATGTCACATTCACAAGTTAAAAGTGATTAACTTTTTACAGGGCTAGAAAATTCTCGATTTGAAGAAAAAACAATTACTTATTTTTGAGGTAAAACTTAATTTTTTTTTTTTATACTGCCACCCCTAATTTGTATTACTGCCACCCCTTATGCTCTACAATTACTACCAACCACCGATCTCCATGTTAAAAATCTTGTTAGATTGTTTGTTGTACAAACAACTGAAGCAAGCAGCCACCATCACCACTCCCATTGTATGGGGGGAGGGGGGCATGTTCGTACCAATACTGTGATTAACATGTACTTCATAGTTCTAAGAAAGATGATTTGTTTGTCATTTGTTCAATGTCACTATTTGAAGCTCAAAGGTAATATACATCATTTGCTTTTGCTGTAATTTTTAGAAATATATGGATTTGGGGGTTAGTATTTTATAGCGTGCTAGCAAATACTGAAACACTGACCTGTTTAAAGTTTTGTGTGCATAGATGCTGGGAAAACAGAGAGAAAAAAATATGTTCCAGTAGTCTGGTTCCCTGACCATACTTTAGACAAAACAGAGCAGTTTATAGTCAGGGAATTATCAAGTCGGGGAACTAGACTATTTCCAACGATTGTCAGCCGACAACCGTTGGGAAAACGATATAAATGTCCAAAATTACTTGAAAACGACAGCACACCAGGTGCCATGATTTCACAGGATGCTTGAGACTGCTATTTACTTCCTACATTTAGTACGGTATTTTGTAATAATTCAGTAGTTTTTAAAGTTTTTTTTCATGTTTACAGATTTTGAATACTAGCTTTAATATTATAATATCCACTTATTTGCTTGACACCTTATCAGGGCTCAATTTCATAGCGCTGCTTAATGGTAAGCAGAAAAGTTGTGCTAACTATAGCAGGAACATTTGCTTAACCCTAACTCCCTAGGTAGTTCGAAAAATCTTATTGAAATTGGAGGATTCAGGACTGTTAGGGTTAAGCATTAGCGTATTTCATGGCCGAGTCGTACTAACGCTTGCGCGTGCATGGAGATTTATATTGTTGCATCACTAATTTAAGCAAATCCTGCTTCCGAAGTTAGCGGGCTCTTCGCTGTGCATACTGCTTACAGTCTCTATGAAATTGGGCCCTGTAAACAGAACTAAAATGGATACTTATTTAATGTGTAGAGTACATGTATGTAATGTTGCTGGGGGAAGGGAGGCAGAGAAAACTTTCTCAATGAATAAAGGAAGATTCTCGGTTCAACACACTTCTTTCTAGAAAAAGACGCCTCAGAATTGGCAATAATGAACTCAAAATTTGGAACATTCGAAAATGCTGCTCCGTGTAACTTGTCTCCATTACTGAGAATGGGGATAAAAGGGAACAAGGTTGGAATAAATGTAACTATTTTGGTGTGGTGTGATGGAGGACGGTGGCTTCAATCAGCCAATAAGCTATCCAGATATTTTTTTACATAGAGATAGATGGTATTAAACCACTGCCAAAATTCAATGCCATCGGTGAACAATTATGTCAAAGTTAATTAACCATAAGCACAGCTTGCTGTGGGATTGTCAAGATCATATTTTGAAATGTTCTAACCTGGTTTAACACATCTGTTGCACTGCTTGCAGTGCGTGTAGGTGTTCCCATCCTTGGAGGTACAGCTTTTGCATTCACTGCAGTGTACATTCTCAGCTGATACGTAACGTCTGCATTCCTGGCAATATCTGCAGTCACAGAAATACGGATCACAATGTGACAGAACAATTAATGCACAATAATAAAAATGGGAATACTTATAAAGCGCACACGTCCTCCATGAAAGCACTTTAACGCCTTGTATCTGGCTGTCATTGATGGGGACCCATATGCCAAGAACGGGCTGTGCAGCCAAGCATAAACACAAACAATAGGCACCACACTGAACTATTCATCGCACTTGGAGCATCCCTTTCGTGTGAAAAAGCTCATCCATTCATTGCATTCCCATTCAAGAACAATATAGTGGAAACATAAATGGATTGATATGCATACAAATGACAACGGCTACATGTAGGTGGCCTTTTTCAAACTGCGGCTATGGCTTTCGTCCGTATTCAAGAGATTAAAGAGGAAAGAAAACCAAGTTGCATTTTTCCGCTTTATTGGCTTCTCTGAGAGCTTGTATATTCTTCTGACCGAATACAAATTGGTAAAGAACGATTAAAATTGTTTTCATTGAAAAAAATTACTAAAATTGCCCCGTGGAGTGAGCGTCATTAAGGTCATTAAGGATGCAAATGTAAGCATATGACCTTATGACGCGTGTGCGCTTACTTGGCCTCGGTGGACCAGCAGCGCGGCCACTGCATGCACCACGTCTGCAGCGTGTTGGCACTATCATCCGCGTGTGTGTTATGATATTTTCGTCGTCAGCTGGTCGTACTTTCTTGGCAATTTTTGCCGAATTCACGGCCTTCCTAGCTTACTTTTGGAGTTCAGAGCTCGAATGTATTACAGTTGATGGTATTATGCAGCTGAAAATCTTTAGAATCTACGCTATACTCCTCCCACGAGCCATCATATTCTACCATTATTCCAGAGCGAAAATTAAAAGTACATGTACGTCTGTACGTCTCGCGACGTCACTGTATGTTTTCATTTTATTGAAAATGAATTAAACTGTTGCAAACTGCTGATGACTGACTGAATGGACCTGAAATATACAAATCAAAAAATTAGCTGGCCTGACGTTTCAAACTTAAGCAAGTTCTTTCTCAAAGGCAGTTGGAATTTGGAAACGTCAGGCCAGCTAATTTTTTTTATTCATTTCATTGAGACAGATACAATGCAGTTACCAGACTATGTTCGCGGTGCACACACAAATCCATCCACATTTCTGCGTTTTTGCATCCCTGTGGAGACATGGCATTGTTCTCCCCTTTGTCCCTGTACTTAAGCAAACCCCCATAGTCTTTGTACACAAAATTCCTTGTGGAGACAACCTACATGTAACCCATAGAATTGCCTAGTGGAGACCTATTCAGTCCTTTGTCTCTATTGTTTTCATGTCTCCACAGGGTATGGTATATCTCTCCATCCACACAAATTCCAAACCCAAATTTCAGTGTCAAAATATGGATGAATAAGACACGAGTAAGCTTCCTGCTCCACAAAGACCCTATTAAAAAAATAATGAAAAACTCATCAGTGCAACGTTCATGCAATAATGCACCGCCAGGAACATTTTAAAATAGGACAAAACAAAGTAAAACTTCTCTAAAATTGCCAAATCCATGCATAAACTCTTCAAACCTACTTTGTTAGGTTTGGGAAGGCATAAGCTCTCAGAAAAGCCACTAAAGTAAAAAAATGCAAATTGGTTTTCTTTCCTCTTTAAGGAGCTACATCATTACTCCAGGCCTATGAATCATTCCTGCAACCTTCTCAGGTCTCAGCATGGGGAAAATACATTCCCGGCTGCAAGTTAGCATATTGGGCCCGTCGCACTCATGATCATAGTGCTCAAGGCATTACATTATTACCCCTGCTCATCAGGCCTATTAATCATTCCTGAAACCTTCTCAGCTCCCCGGGGAGTATACGGCCCCGGCTGCAAGTTAAGCGCATACAGGCTAATCAAACACATAACCATCACTGCCCTCACAGGTACCCATTTACTCCTTGGTTGAGAGAAGCAACTTGTAACAAAGTGTCTTGCTCAAGGACACAAGCACCATAACACCTGTTGAACTCAAACCGACAATCTGTAGTATCCCTAACTCCGCGTTTACACTAGATCCGGCAATTGGATTAAAAGGGGGAGATCGAACCCGGCAATTGGATTAAAAGGGGGATCGACCGCCCGTCGACCGCAAGTGTAAACGCGAGGTGGATCAGGGTCTGATCCGGATATGATCCACCTTTCTCGATCCCCCTTTCTAGGGAGATTCGATCCAGATCAGACCCTGCAGTTTGTGAGTGTAAACGCAATTGGTGGATCAGACCCCGCAATTTGACACAACCACATCCAGTGTGTGTGATGCAGTGGATTGTGGGAAGCTCAAAAGTCCGCGAAAAATACTTACTGTGGAGACGCGTACGCTGCGCTGGTTCCCACAAGGTTCATGTCTACTGCAATGCATGGCCGGTACTCCGTGCGCATCTTGTCATTCTCTCTTCTTAACGCGCGTGACTTCGTCATCTGGGGAGTTCCTAATTAAAAAAAACAGCCTTATAGGACATTTTTGGTTCGTTGATTTGCCCCTTCGTTCAGGCTATATATTCCTGGTGCGATTTCCGGTGATATTTCGGCGCTTTGTATACCTGAATTTAAGCTGAAAAGTGGTCCAAAGATTTGTTGTTTTCTGCTGTCGTTTCACGTTGAAAAACGACAGATGATGCAGCAAAATTGAAAACGAACGACAAACATGTCCGTACGTTATGTTTTTACACTGACCGAATAGCGCGAAAAAAATGACCATAAGGTTGGCTATTCCGCACACTCAATGACCTTCCTTCCGCTGTAAATGGTGGATCGAAGCCGGATCGGGATCGAGTGTAAACGCGGCACAGTATATTTGTGGTTAAGCTTCCCTGTGGTTTTATAACCCCGCAAATCCCGATCCACCTTTGCCGGATCTAGTGTAAACGCGGTCTAAGATCTTGAGTCCAGTACACTAGACCACGAGGCCACAGCGTGGATTGGGGGATTGGCGGACAATGCCTAATTGTTTTTTAGTAATAGTAGGCAGGTCACACTATTTTTAAAACATGTACCAATACCATTCACTTATGACTCAAATTAAAGAGTTTGCTGAAAGAAACACAAAACTGAAAGAATTTTTATAATCGGACCTTCCATTCCAAAGTTATGCTAACAAACTACATCTATGTGATACAGCGTTCTCAGCCATTGTCGGGAAAAAAGTGGGAAAATGCATTATGCACATATTTAACTTAAAGATTAGCAGTGATAAAGCCCTGAAAATCAATTACAAGTTTTGAATCCTTAGTTTTGAATCATCATATTTCACTGAACCAAATGAATTTGGTTGACAATTGATTCCATTACATGTACATGTATCTCTTTACAACTTCACAAAAATGGCAATTTGTTCAAAATTCCTGAACGGGGAAAACCAACAACTGCGAACAAAATTCTAGCTCATGTAAATACTTTGGAGTGAGAGCAATAAATGGAACAGCCATACTATTCACAAAAATCCCGACATTGCAATCTGATTGGTCACATGACCCAAACACGGGCTGTTAGGACCGCGGTGTTACCTCCTCATATTACAAGTAAAACAGATTACTACAAACTCAGCTCGAGTTTAAGCTAATCATTTGAGGCGATTTTAAATCATTTTAACACTTTTGGCACAAGTTACACATCAAAGATGAAATGATGATGAAAATGATGAAAAAATAGACACTCGCTCCACATGGATCATGGATGTCAGTGGCAAATTCCGATACTGAAGTGAACACCAAATTTATGAAATTGCATCGAAATTATAATTTTCATGTTATTTCAGGAAATATTTGGTGAAGTTTACCGATCTGTCAATTGCCGAAAAATTAAGAATAGCTTGCCAGGGCCAAATGTTACTGGAAACATATCAGAATCATCCGTTATTTAGCGGGCATAGGGAGTAGCACGTTACAAAGTGCTAAATTAACGGCTGGGAAAGAACGCTGCTTTGCGCGTAAATGACAAACAAGGCATTTGTGAATCACTGTAAAATCATTATATTTCAAAAAATAAAAAGTTATTCTGCTGAGAAAAGTCCGAACTTTCTATCGATGTAGTTTATATTTACTGATTTCAACCACCACTTTTTTGCAGGAATGAGTTAAACTGCACCCTCTTTTTGTGTGCGAGTCATGAAATGGCCCAGCAAGTTGTGTGTGAGTGCACAGTCGGCTGATAATATATAACTGCACATTTGTGACCTGCCTATAGTCACAATGGCAGAGAACAGCAGAAATTGTTCCGTATATTGCCATTAGGCTTGTTAATAGTTAATGCAGGTACTCGTAGCATTAAAATCATGCCACGAACATCATACATGTATTAAGTCCTACCTGACTGTTATCAAAGTAATTTGACTCGTTTTTATATCTCCCTAAATAGCGAAATACCGGGAAGTCATGACTGTTGTATTCTGGTTACTCATTATGTTGGACATCAGGTTTCTGTTGGATATTACCATAATAACCACTCGAGCTTTTTGGAGGCTGTCTGGTATTAACTTACATTAACTTTCATTTAAGATTCACCAAATCAAAACAATTTTTGTTTTGTAATTTGTTTTGAAATTTGTTTTGAAATTTGTTTTGAAATTTGTTTTGAAATTTGTTTTGAAATTTGTTTTGAAATTTGTTTTGTTTTGCATTCTACATATATATCAAATTTCTCTGTTTTACTATATTAGCTCTCAATGTTTTGTAAAATATTATTCATAAATACCTATTGCCAGTTTACCCATTCCTATTGCTTGTCAAGTGGGTGGTTTTAAACGACCGATAAAACACCAACTGCTTTTAAACACTTTTCCAGATGTCACATGAAATTTAGACTTCTATGAAATCTGGTCCCCTTTTTGGTTGAACACTCGCATGACCAGTCTCTCTCCTGATTACGCAAGCGTAGTACTACTGATGCGTCCATATTCAGAGTACATAATTACACAATACACCGGCACTGCTGCATTCTGTGTAGGGCTGTCCCGAATATAGCGAATATTCAAATATTCGATCATCAACCGAATAATCGAATAGCTTTTTTCCGGCTCGAATATTCGAAAAATATATATATGTATATGCACGTACAGATACAACTCTGATGCTATTTCAATAGAAAAGTTACGGCGCTTATACATGTAGCAGTGTCAAATGCCGCATTTTTTAGGACAGAGGTTTATTGTTCCCAAAAGTAAAACTCTTGACACTTCTAAAATAATTATTGCAAAAACTCAGGCTGGAGTTTGGTTTCTTGTTATCAGAACGTTATACATACTCATAATGATCTTGATACAATGCAAAAAATGTCTATCAGGTGGTCTATAATATCAATCGCCGCATGTAAAACACCGGCGTGCGTTTTGTGCAACTTTTTACCAGTGCGGCATGCAGTTGCAGCAGATGCCTGAACTACTTGATCAGCGAATATCGAATATTCGAATATTCGGTCAAGCCCAGTCTCGAATAATCAAATACTAAACTATTCGAAAATGAACAGCCCTAATTCTGTGCCACATTTCTCGCGCATCAATTTCCATATAAGGACATTTTTAGCACTACTCACATGAGGCACGAACCATTAAATAGCTAAAGGGGTGTTTTTACAAAAAACAAGGTAAACTTTCTTTTAACGAAATCATTGGAAATTTAAAATTTTTGCAGGTTTTTGCTGAATTATACAAAAAGGTATTTATGAATGGGAATAAATATTTGCTGGACCTGTTTTAAACAAGTACGTTTAAAACCACATTGGGGTCTGGACGCTAGTAATGACCCGAGCCGAAATTTCCTTATTAAATGAGTGACAATGTGTCACTGTTTAGGTGCAAGTCCATCACAAGCCCTCCAGTCCTAATCCCAATCACAAGCTATTCAAATGAGCTTTGACAAAGGCATTCCTTTGTCATTGTCCATCCAGTTACTTGTGACCGGCTTTATGAAAGGACTTCTGACTGGACTTGAGTAAGGACTTGTGAAAGGACTTGCAGGACTCGACTACAACTCTGGTGACCTGATACGAGAAATGGATCACATGCCATCTCCTGGTGTTTCCAGGATTTTTGTATCAGTTTATAAAGGTAACACTAAGATTAATTTGACCGAAATCCCCATGTTGCCAAATTATGACATAATAACTGATGGTACGAACAAGAATTAAATTTTGAGAAAATGCTTAGAAATATGGCACTTTCTTATGCACATTGAAAAAAAATGGGGAAAATATTTACTCATACATGTAGTTTTCCATGATAAGTGAGGATGTCTGATCAATTCCATTTTTTTTCCAAGTTTTAGATGAATAATTAAGAATTTATTAAGTAAACAACCAATGCATTGTTATTGTAAATGCCACAAAAAGGCCTTTTAAAGCAGAAAATCGGGACAGCATCTTGAAATAAGTGAAATGAAGGTTTTATCAATTAATTTGATCATAATCCCAGTTTCAAAAAAATACAGTGTACAGTGTTTTGCCCATGCGACTCATTCTTTTCATTAGGCTACATATTATGAGATATGTATTGTAAAAATCTAACAGCATAAGCCAGGGGCAATACAGGGTGAGCAACACCCGACTTGTAAATGATTAAATCCCTGGAATTTGAAAGTAGGGATATTGACACTGAACCCCTTGAGTACGTTTTTTTACGGGAGACGTCTGGGTTGGGGCGGGATACGGCCACAATGTGTGTGTGTGCAGTCAAGCGTAACATACATTGTATACACAATAATCCAACAATGGATTGAAACTGCACAAACAGAGGTCAATGGCATCATCCGGCCTGGTGGCACTGTTTTCTTTGTTTGCGCCATGTGGCGTCATCGGTACGTAAGGGGTTAAAAGCAATTGCAAAAAAGCACATACAGTGGTGTGCAAAATTATTCGAACACTTGGCATATTTTAGGTACTTTAGTTGTTTGTGATGAAATGACAATCAATATACCAATGTACATATAAATGAAACCCTCTGGAATGAACTTCAGAAGACTTGGAACAGCATTAGTATAGAAACTCTCAGGATATATGCCTGAAAGATGTGCTGCAGTGATTGCTGCCAAGGGTGGACACACCAAATATTAGAGTTTCATTAAAAAAGTTTAATAAAAACGATGATAGGACTGGCAGATACCAATGTGAGCTATGCTCACAACAATTACATGTACCTTTTAAATTTAATAAAGTTGAAAAATGTAAACCAGGCATTGTAAGGCATTAAATATCAATTTCGTTTGCACACCACTGTATAAGATAAGATTCTCTATTGGGTCTGCATTATAATCTTGTTCTCTAGGCAATGGAAAACAAACCATCCTAAATACATGTAGAAACAAGTATATTCAAAACCACAGCAACATTAATTAAAATTATATATCAAAATGATACAACAAATTGAAATTAATTAGTTACAGTAAGCTTACTTAAAAAGTAATACATCTATGTACAGTTATGCCCAAAATTATTCATACCCTATGAAAAATCTGGCAGTTTGCTTTTCTCTCTTACATAAAAGCTGGATTGGCGGAACTTAGGCTTTACTTAATGACTTTTTAATTAGTTGGCATGTACAAATCTACATATATTTTGGTTTCACATCATTAGCATAAAAGCAGAAATAACAAATAAAATGATTCACAAAACCCCAAATTTGGCATGGGTATGAATAATTTAGGGCATAACTGTATATGAGAAAAATGTACACACTTCAAGTATGTTACCAAATAGTGTTATCACCTGACTATTAAAAGAACTGAAGAGATGCATTGAATTTGAAACAAAGTATTGTCAGAAACAAAATAAGTTTCTTTGTGGTGGACGGAGTCTAATACAGTCATTTTCCTAGTTCTGGATAGCACTTTTTATTCCAGAACCTCACATTTCAACAAGTCAAGCCAAGAAGGTGCTGTGCAGCCAAGCATAAATGCAAACAATAGGCACCACACTGAATAGAGAGTGGTCCTATTCATCGCACTTGGAGCCCTCCCCCCCCCCCTTTCGTGTGAATGAAAGCTTTGTTTGAAAAGGCTCTTCCTATTCATTACACTCCCATTCAAGAACAATATAGTTGAAACATGAATGGATTGAGTATGCGTAGGAATGCGCCTATAGACATCAATCAGCCAGGTGGTCTTTTTCAAACCGCAGCCATGGCCGTCGTCCGTATTTAAGAGGTTTTCTATCAATGTTGTACTCAAAACGATGGTAATAAACAGATCCCTGGCTATACGGCATTCTGGGTTTATGACTTTATGGGTTTAGCACCCACCCAAACAAAGATACTGACAATTTGGGAGACCGCCAACATAGGGCAAGATAGCTCAGTTGGTAGAGCGCCGGTACGGTAACCCGGAGGCCGCAGGTTCGAATCCCGCTCCTGCCAGTTTCTTTGTTCACATTGAAAATGTATTCAAATTTACCTAGTCAGTTTCCCTTGTGGATTGTTTGACGAATTGTAAGTTAAAAAGTCGTATCCTCATTGAGTGATCCCCACAATGTCGCCTTCCAGGTTGTATCGTAAAATTGGGTGTGATCCCTGGATATACGGCATTCTGGGTTTATGACTTCTGACTAGCGCCCACCCAAACAAAGATACTGACAATTTGGGAGACCGCCAACACAGGGCAAGATAGCTCAGTTGGTAGAGTGCTGGTACGGTAACCCGGAGGTTGCAGGTTCGAATCCCGCTCCTGTCAGTTTCTTTGTTCACTTTGAAAATGTAATAAACAGAGGTTAGAAAGTTGAACTAGGAAAATGTCTGTACCAGAGTGACTAAAAATTTGACTCACCTATAACCATCACTGGCTGGAAGAGGTATTTTGGAGGGAGAGAGATTGGTAAAGATTCGCACAGGAGAACCCTTCTTACACGTCTTCTTACTGCTCCGGAACAAAGGATGGTTGTCGTAGTCAACCTAACAAAAATTACAAAAAAAACAAGGGTTGTGTTTACAAACACAAATGCCCGCTACCATCCTTTTAACCCCTTGCGTACGGTTGACACAAATATGTGCAGACTGAAAATTGCCACCTGGCCGGTTGACGTCTATACACGCCAATTTCTGCATTTTCAATCCATTACTGTGGTATTGTGTACGTTATGCTTGGCTGCACAAACCTCTTGTTTCCGTTTCACTTTGCTGCATCACCCGGCCTGTCGCCCTGGCGCCCCCATGAAATACCCGGTATGCGCCGGGTTCAAGGGGTTAACCCCTTGATCCTCGGTACGTATTATATGGGGGTGCCCGGGTGCCATGCCGGCTTGTGCAGCCAAGCATAACATACACAATAGCCCAGCAATGGATTGAAAATGCAGAGATTGGCATGTATAGATGCCAACCGGCCATGCCCAGGTGGTAATTTTCAATCTGCCTCTATAGAGGTCATCTGGGCTCAATAGGTTAACTTCAACTCGAGTTATCACATTGTTTCTCCACTTTACATTGATCTTGACCTTTTGCCCACAGCCCACAAATACAATAGGATTCTTTAGGGTTCCACCAGGAAGCTATGTACCAACTTTCATGACAATACATCAAGGATAGCTCAAGGAATCATGATGACAACATTTCTTTTGTTTTAGCCATAGTGACCTTGACCTTTGACTTACAGCCCCCAAAATCAATAGGCTTCTTAGTGTACCACTAGGAAACTACATGTACCTACCATGGTTCATGACAATTCATCAAGTCTAACTTGAGTTATCTTGATGACAAGAATACCACACATGCATGCAAGCACATTGAGGACCTCCCATTGTTCCTCTTTTGTTTTTACTCTAACTTTTTTGCAACAGCTCCCATTGGTTTTGTACACGTTTTCTAATGAAGGACGTCCGCGATTGAAACACCCCATTGTTCTCTTACATCATTCTTTTGTTACCCTGTCCTCGATTTATACCATATACATACCCACATGTGTTTAAATGCACTCAATCATGGACCTTGTTTATTCTTCAACTTTTTGTGAACGATCCTCATTGGTTTTGTACACAACTGTGGACCTTTACTGTGGACCCTAATTTTGTCCACAGTTTAAATACGTATACATAAAACACCCAGAAACTCAGAAGGGTATGACAGAAACAGTATGCCCCTTCGGCTTCGCCAGCGGGGCATTAAAAATCAGACAATTCTGAATGTTATGGACTACGGCTGAAGAAACCAAAAATGTTAGGCACGATCAGTGGATCTGTGCGCTCGTGTGATGGTGCAGCACAATCTCCTTATCCATGCTTCCCGCAAGCATCGGTTCATTGTGCAGGCAGGGCAGGGCAGATTTTGTGTCATATAACAACCCTGCAGGGATCTTGCCCAATATGCCAATTGCAATTAATCAATCATGCAAAATTTGTCCTGCTTGATTGAAAGACCGTCTGGCAAAACAGCTGAGGTTTGCATCTTTGCGTGAACGATAGATTGTGTGATACCGCAGCGTGATTTAATTGCCCAATGAGGCAGATCTACTGATCTTCTCAAGACAAGCATAAATTCATGCGGGCTAGGGAGGTTAGTGGTATCACCAGTGGCGACTCTCAGGTTTTATTTTTTATCTACAGTGGTGTGCAAAATTATTCGAACACTTAGCATATTTTAGGTACTTTAGTTGTTTGTGATGAAATGACAATCGATATACTAATGTACATTCAAATGAAACCCTCTGGAATGAACTTCAGAAGACTTGGAACAGCATTATTGTAGAAACTCTCAGGAAATATATAGACACTATGCCCGAAAGATGTGCCGCAGTGATTGCTGCCAAGGGTGGACACACCAAATATTATAGTAAAGTTTGATAAACAAAAGATGGTAGGACTGGCAGATACTAATGTGAGCTATTCTCACAACAATTACATGTACCTTTTCTATTTAATACGGGTGAAAAATGTAAACCAGGCATTGTCAGGCATTAAATATCAATTTCTTCAGATACATGTATGTCATGTGTTATAATTCTGCACGCCACTGTAACTGTAGCTACAGCAAACACCATCTGTAGTGTAAAAATAACCTAGTAATGCACATATGAATGGGAGAATTTGAGACGTTGGTGGCAGCAGACATACCGGTCCTTTTCCATTGTTCTCAACAGTCGTGCACATGCTCAGAACTAGCAAAAAGGACCGGTAGGCCTATGTCTGCTGCCACCCGTGTCTGAAAAGCCTTCCACTGTAAAACATAATTGACAAGCTTGCTTGGCTAATGTCAGGAAGGGTCCCAACCCACGTACGTTCCATCCGTATTGACCATGCAGTAATTTACTTCCTGACAATGTTGGGTATGACTGCTTGCAGACATAACGAGGGTCCTTGACAACATAACAATTTCGATGTAAACAATGGCTTACGAAGTTTGAAAAAAAAAAGCCATTTTTAATTCATGGACGTCCATGATATTATACTGACTAAATATAGATCATATCTTTCAAACCCAAAGAATGAAATTTGGAATGAACTCACAGTATCTGTCAAATTATACTGGGAACATGTTGCTAGGGAGCGTAAAATTAAGAATTTCTTGGGGTGAGAATGCTCCTTTTGGAATTAAAATGTTGTCAGCTCCCCGAGTTTTACCAAACTGAAGAGATATCGAAGACAACAGACAAAAACTATACTTATTCAGTGGTTGTGTTTTACTCAATTTGTTTTCCTTTCTTTTCTTAATATTTTAAATCTCTAAACTTAATTATTTGGCTTCGTACATGATGACTGAGCACCAGAGCTAATCTGCAAGAGCACGCCGTGAAAATGACCAGGTTATGTAACAGCATGTCCTGCTTACAACCACGGCTCTATCTGACATGGTGCTGACATGGATCTCAGAGATTTTTACCTAATATTCATACCAAACTAGCTGAGAAACAAAAATTATGAGTAACAAAGCAGTTTCACAGCCAGTTCCATGAAGTACTCCAAAACCGGAAACTGATATTCTTCAAGGCCAAAACAAAAATCCAAATTTTAATTATTAGTAATTTTAAAATGTCCAAATGCAAATAGTTTACATTGGAATACATTGCTGCTTTAGCTAATTCGTATGGAAATTTATTTTAATTTAGCGCATGTGCTGAAACTTAGTAGCCCATTGGAACGTACGTGAACCCCCTCTAATGAAATATTACTTGATACACATATGATTCTGAGTGGCACGGTTTAGAACAAAATGGTTGCATTAGCTTAGGGTCCATTGGAATACAAAAATATGACTTGGCACTAAAAACAAAAATGGTGGCTGGATGCATGGATGGTATGTAATATTAAGCCTCAGATTTGGGCACAGAAATGAGTTATTGGTGCGAACTAGACCTAAAACAATTGGTTCACAAAAACATTTCACTCAAAGATTATTTGTCTACCTTATAGTCAAGCATCACCAACGAAGGAAGACTTGTCACGATCCGGTGCTCAAGGAAGTAAGGAAAAATCCACATGACTGGGAGTTCTGGTGGTGAGTGCGGACCTGTTACAATAAACCCAACAAAACTTCATTCAATGAGATCCAGACTTTGTCCAGAAAAGAAATATCTTTGTTATATTCTTAGAAGAGAGATTTTTTTCCCTTTTCCGACGCAGTGTAAGAAGCTCTGTATGCTCGGGGCTTTCCGAGAGCCTTTGTACAGAAATTCACAGGCTTACTCGAGTGTGACAACTGTGCTGAAATCAAAACTATACTTAATGGCAATAAATCCTTTCATTGCCCTTTCCCTTAATCGGGGGATGGGGTTATCAAAGCTGACTTTGTCACCAAGTAAACTGTATCCCTGGTGATGCTCAAATGTATCTCACACGATGTGCAGATGAGGGAAAATGCTATAAATGGTTCTGTAACAATGATGAGCACACAAGAAATACATATTCTGATGTCTTTCTGTTTTTTGTGATGTATAAAGACTTGGGGAAAATAAAACTGGGGTGCGTCCCGCCCCCACAATAAGCCATTTCTTGTTGTGAAGTCATTAACCCTAAACTCCCTACATTTTTTCTACATGTAACCTGAATCCTCCAATATCCTCCGATTTCAAAGTGTTAAAGCTACATATAACCCGAATCCTCCAAAATCCTCCAATGTTTGTTACTTTAGGATCAGTGCCTGATTCCTGCAAAATCCTCTAGTGGGTTTCTGACCAGTGTCCAAGTAACCTCAATCCTCCAAAATCATCCAGCATTAGATTGGCCTTGATGACCTGGATCCTCCATTTTCCTCCAGAGGCATAATCCTCCAATGCCCTTACTCCTCCAAATTCCTCCATTTGGCAAAGAGGATTTGGGAGGATTTGGGAAGTCTAACATTGCTTACTTCCTAAGAACTTCCCACTGCAATGAAACAATATATTGCTTCAAACTGCTTACAGCAACTAAAATGACCTGGGGGATTCTGGTTGAATGGAAATGTAAGGCTCTCCTAAATTTTACCATTTAATTAACCCGGAGGTCGCAGGTTGGAATCACGCTCCTGCCAGTTTCTTTGTTCACTTTGAAAATGTATTCAAATTTACCTAGTCAGTTTCCCTTGTGGATTGTTTGACGAATTATAAGTTAAAAAGTCGTATCCTCATTGAGGTAATCCCCACAATGTCGCCTTCCCAGGTTGTATCATAAAATTGGGTGTGATCCCTGGCTATACGGCATTCTGGGTTTATGACTTCTGACTAGCGCCCACCCAAACAAAGATACTGACAATTTGGGAGATCGCCAACATAGGGCAAGATAACTCAGTTGGTAGAGCGCCGGCACGGTAACCCGGATGTCACAGGTTCGATTACCGCTCCTGCCAGTTTCTTTGTTCACTTTGAAAATGTAAAAAATAGTATCAGTAGCTGATGCATGTCGTACCATTAGCACCTTTCTTCCACCAGCCCATCATCATCTTGACCACCTCTGCCAGAATTTCAACCCTACCCCCAAAGGGTGGGTCAGTCACCATGACGACACCATCGCCATGGCTGCGGTGCAAGAACTCCTGGCAAACGTCCTGGCTCTGTTTGCCTTCAAAGAAGTGGTTGTTGAACATGTTGTAGCGACAGAACAGGCTCGGGGGATAAAACTGACCCTGAAAGACAACAAGAGGTTCAGGTGTAGTTTTAGTCTTGGTTCCAAGACGTCCTTATCACATGGTGCGATGAAGTGCTCTCTACACACACACACACACACACCAAGGCCACATCGCTGAGGACGTCTTGGCCCTTTCGAACTGCGCGCGTCCTGTATATGCATAATTTAACAGGCAGGTCAAAAGAATAATGGCGCTTGCGCATTGCAGGAAATCATGTTTTAGTAATTAGCTGGCTAGTCAGGTAATGTACGTACGTACATGCGTACCTCAAGCTGTATGGCACAGGGAAACTAGACCAGTGAGTCAGCGATTATACAATGCATGCAATGCAGATCACGCGATTATATGCACTCTACATCACGCACGCATGCAAATGCACACACAATTCTGCTCACGATATCGCAAGCAAAACTACAAAAGGGCCAAGACGTCCTTAGCGATGTGGCCTTGGTGTGCGTGTGTAGAGGGCACTGTACAGCCATTAACCTGTGCGCGCTGCACATCTTCGAACCAAGACTAGCGCAGTTAAAGTACCTTGCCCAAGGACGCAAGCACCACAGACAATCGCGGGATTCCAACCTGCCTTCTTGAAAATGACTCCTTGACCACAAAGCCAAAGCACTTCACAAAAATGTAATTTTTGAAACTTGATTAGCAAAAATGGAATTTCCTGTTTGAAGAAGTGGGCAAGAAGAGAATACAGCCATAACTTTGCTATTTTAGCAGTTATGACTTTCCTTTTTGCACCATATGAACGAGTAATTTTCTGGAACAAACTTTACACAATGTCCTTTTCTATCAACTCCTGAGGGTGAAATCTTTGATTAAATATACAACCATTCAGCAAGCGACTAGCTGTTTTTTCTGTGTGAGTGGTTTACGCTTGACTGAACAAAGAATGTGGTACGGGGGAAGATAAGCCAATAAACATTGTGGTACTGAAAGGGTTAATGAACTTTAGTCAGTCCGAACCGAAGAGTTACCACAGTGTGACACACAACAACTTGAAATTCTTTGAAAATCTCCTGCCATTTTTTATTTTCCCTGCTATGGCAAAAAGTCCTGCTGAGATCGCTGTGTACATTAACTTTCAACCACACCGCAACCGACTAAAAAACTTACATATCTGTGGTCAATGTCCAAGAGGAGACTGCTCAGACCAAATGATGGGTTCGTCTGGATGGCTTCATGTAATCTGCAAAAAAAATTAAAAATTTAAAGAAATTGTTTGTTAGTAAATGATGAGGGTGAATGAAGAAAATAAACTGAGCAGGGCTTGAACCTGTGACCTCTGGAATACTGTATTAATATTATTGTCCAGGAATCATGCCTAGACGCATTATTCCTAGACGTACTGTAGAATCATGCATCAAGTATATGTATATGTTTAAGTCAGAGCTCTAGTCAAGTCCACAGTTCATCAGCTCGTCTTTTGAGTTTTGGATAGAGGTGTGAATTTACGGGTAGTACAGGAATCGGGTACCTGAATGAAAAAAGCACGGGTACCCGAGTACCTTTTATCCCTAACGTCCTAGCCATTCACTTGGGGTACAGTACACTGTACTAAAAAATACTACTCAATTCTCATAGGCCAGTGTAGTAATAGTACTGCATACTGCAGTTTACTCAAGTAGTATTTTGTAATATTCGGTGACGTTAGGGTTAAAGAAAGCCAATCCCAAAAATTATATCTTGGAAATTGCTGTTAATATTAGGTCCACATCGGTGCATCAATGCAGCAAGATGCAAGTGTGTACAGTCAGCTCTACATGCATTTTCACAAGCGTCATAAGCGTCATAAGCGTCATAAGCGTCATAAGCGTCATAAGCGTCATAAGCGTCATAAGCGTCATAAGCGTCATAAGCGTCATAAGCGTCATAAGCGTCATAAGCGTCATAAGCGTCATAAGCGTCATAAGCGTCATAAGCGTCATAAGCATCATAAGCATCATAAGCGTCATAAGCGTCATAAGCGTCATAATCTTTTTCCATGTTCCCTGGTATTCATTTTAAGAAGTCCCCACAAATTACATTCAAAGACTTTCTTTTTCATTTTCCGAGAAATTACTAATATGTTAATTCGGTTGCAGGTACTGGATTCCATAATCTGGAACCGGTACACGTAGTCTTCCTCTGCAAAAAAACAAACAAAAATCGGACAGAAAACTAATGTTATATTTTTTCAAAGCTTTTATTTTTCAGTCAAATTGTATCTACCTTGGTACACCAACACAAAGAACTCGTTGGAATCCTAATTTCTTCACACTGGTCACCAGGAACTCGGTAGACGTCTCCGAAAATAAATATTGCTGCAAATTTAAATATCAGAAAGTTAAAGTGAATCGTTTCTTCAAAATGCTGTTCATTAAAAGCCTTCAAAAAAGTTGGAAACCCAGGAAGAAAAGAAAATTAGCATTCTTTTGTTCCAAGGGTACGGAGGTGTCTACATGAGGGTATATGCCAGATATATTTTTGGGTGTCACTCTACAGACTATTCCGGTGGCCCAGGGAGGTGAGAGGGACAACTGCTCTTGCCCACTGACTAGGTAAATTTGAATGAATTTTCAAAGTGAACAAAGAAAACTGGCAGGAGCGGGACTCGAACCTGCGACCTCCGGAATACTGTACTAGCGCTTACCAACTGAGCTATCTTGCCCTATGTTGGCGGTCTCCCAAATTATCAGTATTTTTGTTCAGGACGTGGGGCAATAGTTTATATGTCGTATCCTCATTGAGTGATCCCCACAATGTCGTTTCCCATCATTAAGTTGGTGTGGTTTCCTGTAGTGCCCTTATATACTAACAGCATTGGTTTTGTTGTTCTCCTGAGGCACGAGCAAGCGGGACGGTTGTCCTAGGACATCGTCAGTCAGACCAGATCGCGTCCGGTGACTGGCATGCTCTTCGGCTTCGCTCCGATAGAGCAACAGGTTACAGTCTTGACAGAACCTTCGATCCTGCTGTACGGAATCCTTGGAAGCCTTCATCCTGAAGAAATACATTAAATCGTTTACAGAGAGGGATGTAAATCGATCGAACACAGTAGGAATGTGTGTTTGCAAAACGATTTCCAAACAGCCCAACTGAAATTTGACGTGGAATGCATAGAAATCTAAGAAAAACACAAATTGACTGTACAGATTTCCATTGAGTTGTCTAGGGTTTGACTAAGTGCTTAGTGAACGACAGGTCAACAGACTAATCCATTAAACATCTCCCCTTGACATTATTTACCAATCATAATCAAAGCCACGTGCATCACGTCAGGCTTTTGTAGGACCATATAGCCGCAACCGTCATCGGTCATTAGGTCAAGGGTCAGTGCTTAACCCTAATGTTTTTCATATGGTACTACTATATCCAACAATTGCAAACGAAACTGAAATGAGAAACCTGCTAAATACAACAAAATCCAACAGCAAATTTTGTTGGACTCTGCAGTGTACATCAAGTAGTTTGTATAAGCCCTGCCATATCCAACCAAATCCAACTGAAATGTTACTAGACGTCTGCTTCCACTCAGCTAAATACAACAAAATGCAACAGGTATATTTAACTTCCACTCAGCTAAATACAACAAAATGCAACATGTATATTTAACTTCCACTCAGCTAAATACAACACAATGCAACAGGTATATTTAGCTTCCACCCTGCTCAATACAACAAAATGCAACAGGTATATTTAACTTCCACTCAGCTAAATACAACAAAATGCAACAGGTATATTTAACTTCCACTCAGCTAAATACAACAAAATGCAACAGGTATATTTAACTTGCACTCAGCTAAATACAACACAATGCAACAGGTATATTTAGCTTCCACCCTCCTCAATACAACAAAATGCAACAGGTATATTTAACTTCCACTCAGCTAAATACAACAAAATGCAACAGGTATATTTAACTTCCACTCAGCTAAATACAACAAAATGCAACAGGTATATTTAACTTCCACTCAGCTAAATACAACACAATGCAACAGGTATATTTAGCTTCCACCCTCCTCAATACAACAAAATGCAACAGGTATATTTAACTTCCACTCAGCTAAATACAACAAAATGCAACAGGTATATTTAACTTCCACTCAGCTAAATACAACAAAATGCAACAGGTATATTTAACTTCCACTCAGCTAAATACAACAAAATGCAACAGGTATATTTAACTTCCACTCAGCTAAATACAACACAATGCAACAGGTATATTTAGCTTCCACCCTCCTCAATACAACAAAATGCAACAGGTATATTTAACTTCCACTCAGCTAAATACAACAAAATGCAACAGGTATATTTAACTTCCACTCAGCTAAATACAACAAAATGCAACAGGTATATTTAACTTCCACTCAGCTAAATACAACACAATGCAACAGGTATTAGCTTCCACCCTCCTCAATACAACAAAATGCAACAGGTATATTTAACTTCCACTCAGCTAAATACAACAAAATGCAACAGGTATATTTAACTTCTACTTAGCTAAATACAACAAAATGCAACAGGTACATTTAACTTCCACTCAGCTAAATACAACAAAATGCAACAGGTACATTTAACTTCCACTCAGCTAAATACAACAAAATGCAACAGGTACATTTAACTTCCACTCAGCTAAATACAACAAAATGCAACAGGTATATTTAGCTCCTACTCTGCTGAATATAACAATATCCAACACACCATGTAGTTTGTGTTGACCGCTAAATCCAACAAATTACAACAGCTTTTTACCATTGTTGGATTTTGTTGGATTTTGTTGGATTAGTCTATTGAGTATGTTGAAATTGAAGAGCTTTGGTTAACATGCAGTCTGCATATTGACCAGGTGCCTTTAGACAAAGTGAATGTTTTTAACCAGTTCGCGTCGGATGACGTGTATACACACAAAGGTTTTGCGGTATTCGGAAAGGATGATTGATAAACACGCACTCGAGCGAGGCCGGAAATATCTGTCATTGACCCGCTCGAAGCGAGCGAGGCCAGAAATATCAGGGTGTGCTACCCGCAGATTACGGCCTGAAATAAAACAGCCAAGAATTTTTATCAAATTAGAATTTGGTATTACACACCAGTGTAAACATACCTTTTGTAAAAATCCTCATGGCTCTTCCATGGCTGTTGTGCCCTGTTGTGCTCCTCTCTGATCTTTGACCTGGCCTCGGACACCTTCTCATTTGTCGACTGGAAAAAGTTGCAATCTTTTCGGTCCCGACACGCTGAGCAGGCATAGTATCGCTGTCTTTTACGACGGCCTTTATTTGTATAACGCTCAAACAGGAGCGTTGGCCCTGCAGAGTTTGTGAACATTTTAGACAATTTCACATTTCATCATTTCGGTACTTGAGGAAAAATTTAAAAGGGGAATGTGACAGGGAAAATCCTTGTGGGGGTAGGGTTTGAGATAGCACCCCCCCCCCCAACACTCCCTGTTTTTGGGAGCTTCCTTTTGCTTTTACAGAGAAAAATGCTCTGCCAATTATATATTATTCCTTTAACCATGCGCTGAGCCAGAGTTGGCTTTGGTTTTTTTTAATTACATGTACTCCGTCATTTATCTTTGAAAAAAATCTTTATACTCCATCTAATCTTAGTTAAACCCTTGCCGAATAACATAATTGAGCCAGTTTAAAACTGGTTGAACTCTTGACCCAGAAAAAAATGTAGCCTACCCCATAATGCTGTAGGATTTGTACAGCATACCAGGCCTTTGAAGATTAGCGGCCCATCAATCATCCTGTCATTTCCCCATTCATTCAAGACTTGGAACAGGTGGTCCCTGCTGCTAGGGCCAGGCCACTCTGCCTGTTATTTTGTTTTTTTGGGGGGGGGGGTTGTCAGCAGCCAGACACTGCAATGTATTTGCTTCTCTTCAGACTATTCAAGGTTTTGAAGAGTGCAAACAAATAGTTTGGGAAACTCACTTCTATTTAATCCAAGGGAATGGTGGGGAGTGGGGAGTGGGGAGTGGGGAGTGGGGGTGGGGAGTGGGGGTGGGGAGTGGGGAGTGGGGAGTGGGGGTGGGGAGTGGGGAGTGGGGATTGGGAAGTGGGGAGTGGGGAGTGGGAAGTGGGGATGGGGTGGGGAGTGGGGATGGGGTGGGGAGTGGGGATGGGGTGGGGAGTGGGGATGGGGTGGGGAGTGGGGATGGGGTGGGGAGTGGGGATGGGGTGGGGAGTGGGGATGGGGTGGGAATGGGGATGGGGTGGGGATGGGGTGGGGTGGGGTGGGGAGTGGGGATGGGGGTGGGGAGTGGGGTGTACGGTTTTGAGTCAACTCGGACCCATGCCAACTCGGACCCACGGCAAAGTCGGACCCACAACCAACTCGGACTCATGCCAACTCGGACCCAACGATGACCAACTCGGACATATCGTGCAAGTGTTGGGAGGCAACCACTGTAGCGGAAAACAGGGGTGGGGAGGATAAGGACTAAAAAGGAGGCTGACGATTCTAACAAAAGAACCCTTGATATAAACACAGTCACACAGGCGGAATTGTTAAGACTTAAATTGAACCCCCGGCGTTAAGCAGGCTGTCTCCGGTTAAGCTTTTCACGATGGATCAACGAACCAAAGTATTATAACAAAGTTATTCAGTCGGTTATAAACTAGAAGGGATCACCTCGCAGAGAAAAAGGACTTTTTACACACGGTATTTAGGAATCCTCAAGCCTGATATTTAAAAGACGTAAAAATATTATCTCCCGTTTGCTTTTAAGATGTTTTTAAAGCGCTTAAAAATATAAACCTATGATGTTTTGTTTTATAAGTATGTTTTATAAATATGTAGCGGTAACAAAGTTAACTAGAAGGGATCACCTTGCAGAAAAAAAGACTTAAATAAATACAGCCTGGAATCCAGAAATTCGGAACAAAACTGGAACAATTATTTAATCCAATCAGCAACTCCACTGGACAAGAAAATAACTTGCGGCAAAGTTCTGACTTACACAATCCTCAAGCCTTTAAAATATTACCACCGGTTGTTTTTGCGATGTTCTGAAACCTATGTTTTGTAAGTAGAAATTATGTTTCCATGGAAGAATCAGTAAACGTTGGAATAATGATGTAAACTAAAAGCACTTCACCTTGATCTTTAAAACTTTTCAAATTATTATTCAAGAGCATTTGATATTTAAAATAAATTATTATGTCACCCTCTGTGAAATGGGAAACTTGAGTTGGTTCAAATTTTATACTGAAAAGTTTAAATCGTTATCCCAATCACAAATGCGCGAATGCGAACCTGTGGAACGCGCGGCGCGTATGCAGTAAAGATTCCGAAAACGCAAACAGCTGTAGCCTAGGGTTCGCGATGCTGATTCAATCTTTGTTCGGTCCGACTTGGTCATGCTTGGGTCCAACGTGGTCGTGGGTCCAACTTGGTCGTGGGTCCGAACTGGTCGTGGGTCCGAACTGGTCGTGGGTCCGAACTGGTCGTGGGTCCGAACTGGTCGTGGGTCCGAGTTGGTCGTGGGTCCGAGTTGGTCGTGGGTCCGAGTTGGTCGTGGGTCCGAGTTGGTCGTGGGTCCGAGTTGGTCGTGGGTCCGAGTTGGTCGTGGGTCCGAGTTGGTCGTGGGTCCGAGTTGGTCGTGGGTCCGAGTTGGTCGTGGGTCCGAGTTGGTCGTGGGTCCGAGTTGGTCGTGGGTCCGAGTTGGTCGTGGGTCCGAGTTGGTCGTGGGTCCGAGTTGGTCGTGGGTCCGAGTTGGTCGTGGGTCCGAGTTGGTGGTGGGTCCGAGTTGGTCGTGGGTCCGAGTTGACCTGATCCCATGCTAGCCTACCCCTAGAACTATGGCAACTGCCGCGTGTCCGTTATATACCGTCTGCATGCATTGCCTGTCGTACCATAGAGCAAGGTCGTACGTACCGCGCTTCAAATTTTCGATGAATAATTATGACTTGACCGCAAAAACAGGAGCTTCGTGTGTGCGGCTTCCTCGATGGTGTGTGTGTGTGATCGCTTCGGAACGACTGAAGATTTTTGTCATTTTTTTCCCGCAAATTGGAACCGTTTCAGGCGAAAATTGACTTGGCGCAAGCAAGGTGAGGATGTAAATGAGGCATATTATAATTTTTCGAGAACAACCGTGCAGTAATTCTCGTGTACAATGTAGAAACGTGATTGCATGGGAATGACTTTCTTATTCTTGCTGTACTAGCCTATGGGAAAAATCGGCGTCTTTCTATGGGGTTCCTGTCGGAACCCCATAGTTCTAGGGGTAATGCTAGCCCAGGTTGGACTGCTACAGTATCTCCATTACATTGCACTACTACTGTGTAATGCAATGAAATAAGGACGTCCAACCTGGGCTAATCCCATGCATGCCATGTGTACACTTGGCCATGTTGGCATGCTTGCTTCTAAAGTTCTAGTATTTGGCTTTTTATGGGCCCTTTTGGAGGGCCAGGGGCAGGGCAGATCATGGAGGAAGGATCTATATCCTTCCTCCATGGGCAGATCGGGCTGCTGGAGTCTGGCTTCGCCACTGAAAATACAAACCATGCGGGCAGTGAGGTGCATTCTGGTCCAAAGAAACCTCTACACCAAGACTACTTGCTGCATTTGCTGCACACATCCCAACTTCACTTCAGGTTCAGGTTCAGGTTCAGGTTCAGGTTCGGGTTCAGGTTCGGGTTCAGGTTCGGGTTCAGGTTCGGGTTCAGGTTCGGGTTCAGGTTCGGGTTCAGGTTCGGGTTCAGGTTCGGGTTCAGGTTCGGGTTCAGGTTCGGGTTCAGGTTCGGGTTCAGGTTCGGGTTCAGGTTCAGGTTCAGGTTCAGGTTCAGGCTCTGTGTTGTGTCAGCTAGCTGCAGCTGCACATGTTCATCGTGTTTGTGTGTTACCTTTGACCCCCGACACTGGAGGGCGGTGTTTAAGTTGAGTGGTAAGTTGAGTGCAGAAACATTTCAGAGGCTTTTAATTACGTGAGGCATGGTTATCACCTTTGTTGAAGTCATATCTTTGGACAAAGCACAGGATAGGAGAAAATGAGTTGCAAGAAGGGAAAAGCGAATAAGTCACAAAAGTATCAGAATACCAGTGCATTTAGAAATGATTTGCACGACACGAGTCGGAAAATGAAAGCCTTAAATCAAATGGTTGTTGGCGGTGTGTGTCCCCGCTGCAAGGAGCAGATTGAATGGAGAATCAAGTACAAGAAATACAAACCACTGACTCAACCAAAGAAATGGTGAGATTCGTCGTTTCTGTATTACTAGTATTAGTATTACTGTTGTTAGAAACACTTTGCTTTTACACGCGATCAAAATAGACCTTATCGTAAATACCGCCTGGCTGATGAGTCCGCACTGCCTGGTCACAAGGGATTGTGGGAAGGAAAAAGGAGCAAACATTCTCTCGATCGGACATCTGGGAACTTCACTTGATATTTGTACGGAGATCACTGAGTTGCTATGCAGCTCGAAGGAGAAAACAAACCCATCGGACGGCGTGTACATTTTTGCAATTTATGGGGAAGAGATAACATTGACAACCGTGAGAATTGCTCCTTTTTCCTTCCCACAATCCCTTGTGACAATTGTGCAGACTGAGCCCAACGGTATTTACGATAAGGTCTATGGGTAAAGAACAAAATCTTGGAAAATATCCAACCCTCAAATCCTGAACTTGAAGACAAGTGGACATGTTGGATGGTTATTTTGTCAGATTTTACAGCTCCTGAAAAATATTTCTAATAAATGATGTTAAGTTTTGTCATGGGATAAGAGTGTAAATTTGTTCTTTGTTAAATCGTGTTTAATTCTTTACTTGTAGCATGATACATGTGTGGTAACGAATGTAATGTTTGTTTGTACAAATTAGAAAATCTTTTGCTTTGCCACTTACGTTTTACCCAGTTATGTAATACATGTACTTTTTCCCCCCAGTGTGAAGTGTGAACAAAGGGCAGTCACCAAGGCATATCACATCATCTGCAAACCATGTGCCACAGCTGCTAATGTATGTGCCAAGTGTGGCAAAAATGAAGAAATTGTTTCCGAGTGAGTGTTTTTAAACCTATTGCCAGTGGTTGATTATCCCACCCAAGAGGTTTTCCATTTAACCCTCCTGTTCTTCAGGATACCTCTGTCGAGCGCAATCTGGAGTTTTGCGCAAGTTTATTGTACTCCCTCAGCTAATTTCCCTTTGAATTGATTTCATTCAAAGGGAAATTACCTCAGGAGCGAGTACAATAAACTTGCGCAAATATCCAGATTGCGCTGACACCTCCATATTGAAAACTGGGGGATTCAGGATACCTCCATATTGAGCAGTCACCAAAACCAACTTTTTGTGCATGAAAAAATAGGTGGATTTTGGTGGATTCAGGATACTTTCTAGTAAAGTTACCCAAGGGGTTAGGGTTAATGGAGACCCCCCCCCCCCCCCCCCCCCCCCTCCGACAAATCCTGGATGTACCATTGGTTATAAACAAGAAGCTTTTGATTGTCATCTTTATGTTCCCAGACAACAGCTGTCACCTGCCGAGGAGGCGTCCCAGGCTAGCCAGCTGGATGCTGAGCTCAGGCATCTCACTGAGAGACAGAGGCGGACATTCTTCCATTACCAGGCAAAAGGCTGCCCGGATGGGGGAAACGAGAGCGCCAAGGAGGTACGGCCGACGAGCAAGAGTCAGGAATTGGACGAGGATTTTGATGTCGATAATGGAGAGAAACTGGATGACAGGACTAGTGGCACTTGAAATCTTTTTTTTTTTTTTGGAAGGGGATTTGATTGGTGCCATTTTGCCCAGCACTTTGGCAGCAAGAATGTCAAGTGTACACATGTATGCAAAGTTTCTCGGACGCTGTCTCACACTATTTAGGATAATGATAATGATAATATTTATAACATGCAGGTTATCTGCCAGAGAATGATGCTGAGGGACTCCTGATGATAAAGTCCTCCATGCAAACCTGCAAGTCTCATTTAAATTATCAGAACAAATGGATAATTCCTTGGCATTTTGTTCCCTTTCTGACTGCCTTCACTGTTTGTCTCTCGAGCTTAACACGTGTCGGTGTGTGAAACACTTTGTTTCTCGGCCAAGTTTTACACTTCTCAACTTCTACTGAGGCATTACGAAATGTTACATTATGATGATGTTTGACCAAAAATCAACTGAAAACTTATATTTGTTTGTGTCTGCAGTTAAATTTTCATGATACGTGTATTAAACTCATTTTTGTTCAACTCTGTTCAGTAAAATGGTTGCTGAACATGACCTTGCAATGCACACATGATAAAATCACGGAGTCAGAAGAAAACCACTGTCTTATACACGTATAAATCCATTTTATTCATCAATGTATGTACAAACAGAAGTAGCACAGGTTATACTTTGCTCAATTTTGCTCAAAGTTCTTGTGTGTCAAAGGTTGGCACTCTTGGCCCAATTTCATTGAGTTGCTTATGGTAACAATAGCAGAACAAATTTGCTAGCTTAACCCCTTGTGTTCGGCCGTTATTGATGGGGGCTGGTATGCTAAGAATATGCTAAGCCTAAACGCAAACAATAGGCACCATACTGAATAGAGAGGTCCCATTCAAGAACAATATATTTGAAACATGAATGGATGGAGTACGTGCAGGAATGTGCATATAGACAACCGGCCAGGTGGTCTTTTTCAAACCGTGGCTATGGCCGTCATCCTTATTCAAGAGGTTATCAGCGGTATTTGACGGCCAAGTCTTGCTCACACCTGCACAAGCATGGAGATTCCTTTTGTTCAGGCATGCAACTTTTCCTCGGATCTCATTTCCTCGTTTTTCACTTCACACTTGTGCCACTGAAAATTGAAAAACACTGTACAAAGTCTTGTGAAGATTGGAATGTCCTCATTTTTTTTTTGTTAATTCAAGTTGCATGCCTGACTGTTGTCACTATTTTAAGCAAATTCCATGAAATGGACGGATATTCCGTTAAGCAGAAAATCGTGAGCTTATCAACCCAGGTCAAGATACCTGACCTAAAACTGTATGTCACCCATGCAGACATCACCCAGGAAGGAGTCCTGATCAGTGTGTATGAAAAACAAGTTGAAATCCGCAAGATATTTTGCCACATACATTAGGGAAATATTTGAACCAATATCAAATATTGAAAACAAACTCCAGTTATATGGGCTGGATAGTTAAAATCCCTTGGAAAAAGACGCGTTTAATTATTCTCTGAATGTGTTTTCAGTTGATCGCTTCGAGGAAATAGAGTAACAATGTACGTGTGTAATGAAATGGCAGCAGAATCATGTCCTGAGGTATTCACAAAATTACACCATTTTGTTTCTTTAAAAAATGCCACTTTTTATTTAACTTGACATTGGCCCGAACTAAAGTGTCATTTAAAATTGGTACTAAAAATAATATCTACATTCATAATTTATTGACGGATTTGGACGAGTATGATGGGGAAAAAAAATTTACATTCCTGTTAATCCTAGGAATATTTGACCTTAATTCTTTGGGGTGTTAGATGAAAAAACTAAGAGACGGTGCTTACTGACCAAAACGTCAAGTTTATATCCCAGATTGTTTTCAGAACCACATTTCTTTTTGGAGTTACTTTACTTCACATGGTCTATCCTCACAATTTCCCTCTAGTTGTACTCTCCATGCAAACCCTCAAATCACATTTACATTCTGAAGACTTTCTTAACCTGAGACATTAACAAAAGACCTTTCGTTCTAGTCGTAAGCTTCACTCTTTCCTTTCATTTGATTCAGCCCTGTAATTAGTGCCCTCTACTCGACAATGTTGGGCATCCCTTTTTCCTAAGACCTAAATCCTAGCGTTGGCAGTATCCTGCATACACTCCTCCCCCCCCCCCCCCCCCATCAGACCCACTGCTGTGCTGTATTGGCCGACAGGTCCAGTAACCTCCAAGCTGCAGTGGGGTCTAGGATCTCCTGGTCTCTGCATAACACCCAGACGTAGGTTACCCTCAGCACTTTATGCTGAAGAGGGAAAAAAACACAAGTTAAAGGTAATATACAACATTGGCAAACATAAAAAAAAATACTAAATTATTATGAAATACTTGACTGACAGTAAATAATCGTCTCAAGCATCCTGTAAAATCATTGCACCTGGTGTACTGTGATTTTGTATCAATTTCCAATGATGGTCGCCTGACCATGGTTGAAAAAAATACTTGGTTTTCAAATGCTGCCCCCGATTTACCAAATTTAGTTTGCAATCGGTTATACATATGTACATCCACAAATGGGTGCAAGCCAGCTAGTCTGGTTCCCTGACCTGACAATACCCTGATGTCTATAAATTGCTCAGTTTTATTTTGTTTGAAGTAGGGTCAGACTACAAGAAAAGCATTTTGTTCGTGGTTTTTTCCCAGCATCTATGAACATATAACTTTAAAACAGCTCACATGCAATAATATTTGCTATAAAACACTAACTCCCACATCCATCCATTTCAGAAAAATCCAGCAAAAGCAAATGTATGACTACCTCTAAGGTACATGCAAAATAACATTAAAAGTGGAGGATTTGGGACTGTTAGGGTTTATAAAAAAAAATGCTCTTTCAGGCATGGCCACAGTGGTAGATTCAACTTCATATGCCCCCTGTATGTACCATTTTGAGGCAGGATCTCCCATGAATGAGGGGGAAAAAGAGTCTCAATGAATCACTGAGTGAGAATATCCTCTTACTGCAAGACAGCTGAGGTTAGTACAATGGCCTGTGTGGGATGAAACAAGTGCAGACAAATCCTATTGTGATTGGCTTATGCAATACTATTGATTATTACTTTTTCAAAGTGAACAAAGAAACTGGCAGGAGCGGGATTCGAACCTGCGACCTCCGGGTTACCGTAACGGCGCTCTACCAACTGAGCTATCTTGCCCTATTTTTGGCAGTCTCCCAAATTGTCAGTGTCTTTGTTCGGGTGGGCGCTAGTCAGAAGTCATACCCAGAATGCTGTATAGCCAGGGATCACACCCAATTTTTACAGTGAATACTATTGATTATTACTTTTAATAGTGATGGCCCCTTTTTACACAATCCAGGCAGTCCACAAAAAATAATATGGGACGGGTATAGCAGGTTGAATCTACTATAATCATGTCCATGCCCAAGACTGCTTCAAAGAAGCCGCACGAGAGAATGAGGAGTTAGCACTGTAGTCATTCAATATGGCTCTGAGATATAACCAGATATTTTTACCGGATCTCCCTCGACGATTTCCCCCTTGCTGCTTCGGATCACTATAAGCTGCTGTGCAGTGAAGCTGATGACTAATACTGGACCCTGCTCCATCATCTTACCCATAGAAAGCTACAGGAATGACACCGACAAAGAGAGATTTAAAACACAATGTATTAAAGGTAGTGTACACGATTGGTAGTCCTCCCCATTTGTTTTTACTGAATTACGAAAATACCTGACTAGACTGTATAAAGCAGTCTTAATCATCCTGTGAAATTATGGCACCCTGTGTGCTGTCGTTTTCAAGAAAAGTTGAAATTTATATCATTTTCCAACGATTGTTCCGCATAACAATCGTTAGAAAACTGCCCTCTATTGACCAAATGTAGTTAATCTGTGTTGTGTCTAAAAATGGGTTAATTCGAAAACGGGCGCACATGTAGTGTACCGAAGCGACGCGTTGTAACCAGTGCATGCAGTGGATCTTGGACGTTCCACTCGGCCCTCGGCCTCTGTACATGTTATGTGACCAACTGAAAATGATCCCATTTACAAAAATTGGGCTATTTTACAAGAGGGCACTGAAAACGAACGAGGTTTTTCTCTGAGCAGGTCAGTGGAACGATATTTCCTGTAAAATACTAACCCCCAAATCCGCCCATTTCTGAACATTGCAACAATGACCAATCATGTACACCACCTTTTAAACAAATAAAGGAGTGGCTTTTAGCCTTGTACATGTATTGTTCCATGCAAAGTTTACCAGCCCCAATCACAACGGAATCAGAAATTCCATTTCAGAGGAAGAACAAAGTTTAACTTTAAGAACTTCCCAATTTGACAATTGCCTCTTACTTGGGACCTTGTACTTAGGAAATGGTATGGACAAAATGTTCATGCACAAACAATACTCCTTACAACAGCTCACAATGACCAGCCAAATTACACTGATAAAAGGTGGACTTCAGACATAACGAAAAACAAAGAACTGAAGAGGTTCCTAACTTCAGAATACATGGTAACTGTATTTTGTCATGGGTATGTCTTTTCATAAGAGTGCCCTTTATATCGAGCGTTTCCACCAAAACAAATTATATACAATTTCATTTTCAATGTCTAAGCATAACCCCCTAGGCAATGTAAAGAGTAGCCAGGCCCCACTGTCCTCAATCCTGCAAAATCGTCCAAAAAAATCCTTGAAATTTTGAAGGGTATATAATGTAGAATTTCTATGATGGTGATAAATGAACAGAGGTACTGGAGAGGGCATAATAACATTAAAATAAGGCTTAAACTTTGAAATATCGACTGGATGATAGGAGTGTGCTGATTCTATTAACTTATTACAAGCATATATGTCAATGTTACTCAATAGCCAACTTGTTATTTGGATGCTTTCTCTCCATACATGTATTTTCAGATCTACACAAAAACAACTTAGTTCATTGCAACATCATAAATAATGTTTCATAATAGACCAACATATTTTAAGGTGTACAAGGTACTGGCACTTTATTTTTTATTTTTTTTTATTTCATGCACTGGTCTTTGAAAAAGTATTTCTGGCTTTGTCTGGAATTACTATCACTAATTAGCCCTAACCCTGCTGAATCCAACAGGATCCAACTATTTGATATTCCCGTTGGACCCTGTTGGATTGAGCACCTAACTCATGGTGTTAGAATCCTGTTGGATTCAGCAGGCAAGTCATTTTTTCAGGCATGCAACTTGGAATTAATTAAAAAAACGAGGAAATTCCAATCTTTACAAGACTTTGTACAGTGTTTTTAAAATTTTCCATGGCATAAGTGTGAAGTGAAAAACGAGGATATCAGCTAATCCGAGGGAAAAGTTGCATGCCTGCTTTCTATTTTTAGCTGCCCAACAAACTTGTCATGTTGGACTGTGTTGGATTGAGCAGGAAACTCATATGAGTCACCGTTGGACTCTGTTGGATTTAGCAGGGTAGTCCTGGTGAACCATTAGGGGGTTTAATAGGGATAGCTACATGTATAGTCCAGTAGAGTTTTCCCTGAAAGTTCAGTCCCGAATTTTGTTAATTGCGAAAGAGTTACTTACATCTAAATTGTCGATATCCAAAATTTTATTGTCGAATATATACCCCATGGCTTTGGCTTGTTTAATTGGTGTGGCTAGCTGGCTATATGGCTGTCGACAGAAAGAAGAAATCAATATTAAAGATGCCGAGTCCGCGCTTTTTGGGCGTGGCACCCTGAAAAATTATTTTTAAACTGATTTGCTAATAAGTGTCATCCACAAGGGAAATCAGACATAAGTCGCAATGACCTATTTTTGAGTAATTAAAGCATATTTAATTCAAAATACCCGGTTTGCTTTTGCGTTGAGACCATTAAATTTGTACAATTTGACATTCTAGTCTGGCGTACCTCCGAAAAAAATTGTGTAAACCACACTGTATGTATCATTTTCCATTCTCAATGCTGAATTTACGGCTCTATTCAAAAACCAAAATATTAAGTCATTTGTTTTCAACGTTACAAAGCTTACGTTATACATATATTTTATTGTGGAATGGAAATCTCTATTTTCAAAATGTCCAACTTATGTCTGATTTGGCTTGCTGGTGCCACATATGCTAGACATTCCATAAAATAATATTTAGTAAAGATAAGTAGCTCAGTTTGATAAGTTTTTTAAATGTTTGCAGTAGGAACGGGATGCTCCTATTCTTACATATTAATGTTTAGGGCAGTCATTGCACATGATGGTCATACCAAATAGATTGCAGAGTGTTGTAATGTTTTTTTTTTTTTTTGGGGGGGGGGGGTTAAAAAATACACTTTTACTGTATTGGTCTAACCCTCCAGGGTATTTTGGCTAGAAACCCTGCCAGACGCATCAGATTGCATACGTTGTCACATTGACTTGTGTGCAGAGTGCAGCAAGGTCAAGCTGTCATCAGATGCACTGTGCTGTGTCTGGCAGGGTTAGGGTTATATTAGTTTCTTTTTTTGGGGGGTGGGGGGGGTTTGGGGGTTCAAAAATACACTTTGCCTCCATTGTTCATTTGTGGGAGGAAATCAATAGAATTGAAGTTTTCAGTTTAATAGCGTACGGACATTGCAGCTTTAATGGCAGTATTATGGCCGGTGTCATGAAAATCAGACTCCTTTTCTCTATTATTGGTTAAACCCTCTCACTTAGGCATGTGCAATACTACCAATGAGCACGTATTTCATAGTGACTGAAATTCACACTACAGCGGGGCTCCGACCCCAATGTTACACTCGAAAACAGTATGCAAAGTATATACTGAAAATCTATTTTCAAAATTTACTCAAACTTTATTCTCAGGTTTTCTTTAATTTGTTCTCCAAACAGATTTCATAATCTAGTAACTTTCTATAAAAAAACATTATTTTTTAATAACTCAGAATTTTTTTTTTTAAAGTGTGAAAGTCCAAAACATGTCAATGTCTTCTAAGTCGGTTTAGAGATTGTCTTTTTTAAGTTTCCAAAATCCAAATTCAACAAATTTTAAAAGCTCTTAACCCTAACCCCCCCCCCAGGCCCTTTTTGCTAGGAACCATGCTCATCCAAAATCCTCCAATTGCCCTGCCCCAAAAAATGCATTTATCATCAATCCTCCAAATTGTTGCATTTATGTTCCTCCAAAATCCTCCTGTTTCTCAAACATCATTCGCCCTCAATCCTCTAAAATCCTCCTTTTTTTGAAACACCATTCATCCTCAATCCTCCAAAATCCTCCTCGCTTGAAACACCATTCATCCTCAATCCTCCTCAATCCTCCAAAACTGCAAGGAGGATTTTGGAGGATTGAGGTGGGTTAGGGTTAAAGCTTGTTCAAGATCCTGGGTTTTTTTTTTCTAAGATCGGAACACTTGAAATTACTTACAGCTTCATAACACCAGTCCTTGAGTACTTCTAAATCGCCTCTAATCATGGCCTGGAAAAGAAGGAAAAAAAGAAATACAGAAATTTACAGATGCTCCGTCCATTCTTTTAGGCACCTCAAAATATAAATATTAATTTGTTAAAATAAATGTGTCATGAGCTTTCCAATCAGATATTTCACACACAAAAACTTTCAAGCCTCACCTCTAAAACATTTGGTATAATTTCATACTCGCACAAATGCAGAAATTCCTGTTTGGAAAAACTGGGGTCTGCTTTCAGAATTTCTGTTAGCACTTCGGACATCTCTGTTTGTGTGAATACACCACCTGTGGGGAAGACAACACAGAATACACATTTGTGATCATTAGCTATCGGCCAGACAGTGTATCCGACTCAAGATCTTGGTGATACTACTGATTGTGGGTTTGAGTTCGGCAAGGGGGTCGTGGTGCTTGTGTCCTTGAGCAAGACACTTTGTCACAAGTTATTTCTCTCCACCCAGGAGTAAATGGATACCTGTGATGAGGGCAGTGATGGTTATGTGTTTGATTAGCCTATGTGCGCTTAACTTGCAGCCGGGGCTGTATACTCCCAGGGAGCTGAGGTTTCAGGAATGATTAATAGGCCTGATGAGCAAAGGGTAATAATGTAGCACCTTAAGCACCGTGATCATGGTGGATTTGTGCGCTTTACAAATCTACATTATTATTATTCATATTTTCAAAACAAGGAAAAGGTTATTATGGTAGCCATCATATTTCCATGTAATATATAATTAAGATAACCATCACTGCCCTCATCAGATCTTGCACTAATTATTACTCGACTCCTCACCTACTTAACTGTACATTGCTGTAGATCATAAGGTTTCACCGGCCCGCAGGATTATTTAACCATTTTTAAATGTGTTTTCCAGACGAAAGCCAATTTCGTGATTGTATGATGCTTTTTTACTAGCCCTCCAAAGAAGTAGCGTATTCAGGTTATGAATGGGTTTTTTTTCTTTTTTTCGGGGGGAGCAAAATTGCACATTTTTTCTGAAAAAAATGGCCCGACATATCTTTTGCCTGTAGAAATGTTTTCAAAAGTGGGAGGAAGGTTAAGTACACGTTAAGTGGTGGCACTTTCATTGAAGAAAATAAAAGAAACTGGAAAAAAAAAAAGGCTGACGGGTGTGCAAGCAAATCTTTCATGATTTACAAATGCCCTGAGGCCCTGATGGCAGCATGTCCTCTGTAATAAACACTGATCCAACCTTCCAATTGACCAGTGGCCTGGGCATCAAACAATATCAGAAGAGAATGAAACGCAGGACCTACCTAGAAGTTGACTGACTCTATCTGTGACTGCCCTGGAGGCCCTGACCACCAGGTTGTTGCTCTCGTCATACCTTATTTTTAGATCAAACATTTCTGTGGTCGGAGAAAACAAAATGGAGCCAGAACGTGTGTTATTTGGCCAGGTAAGGATAAGTGGTTAATATGTGCCTAGGTTTGATTTCTAGGGGAAGTATTCAATTGTTCTCTTACAAATGAGGGTTTTGCCAGGGGTAAGATTGGCCAAAAACGAAAAATCCACGAAATCCTTGAAAAATCCACGAAAAATCCACAAGGACCCCAGATCAATATATAGTTTGTATTTGCCTAAAGGCACCCCCTGAAAATATAAATTTGTATTGGTCTATATCCACTTTTACAGGGTAAAAACACCTTTGGGACAATACCTCAGAAATTCCAGATTACAAAAGAGATTCTTTAAAAATTCTGAAATCCCGACAAAATAATCCTGAAATCAGAAAAAAATCCTGACAAATCTCACCCCTGTTTTACATAAATTGTAGTAAGTCTGTGACCACTTGAGGAATTGAGCCCCCCTAGGCCGACTCAAAGTTTTGCCTGGACAGCTTGTACAAGACCAGTTCAGGGCACTTCCTGGATGGCCCAGGGTTTTGGGGTATTTCCTAGACTGGCTAACACCCTACCGTCCAGCGCTCAGGGACGTGTATGACCACCTCATCTTGCTCGAACCGGCCACACCCACTACACACGCCCGCTCGCTCGTGAAGACCCTGATATTAGCATGTATTCCCAATTCGACTATTGAATTTAAGTTACAATACTTACCTACAGGATATCATCTGTGATGTATTTTGCAAGTTGACTTTTATTTTCACGGATTCATTTTGTAAAAATTCTTGTTAAAATACAATTGTTGCTTTACTTTGATTGTTTCTGCCGTGCACTTATTCATTTTCAATTCAGTTGGATTTCGTGCACATAACAGAATTTCATGCCTTTTTGGGGGGGTTATGCAAGGAACCTTTACTTAATTAATGACCAATTACAGGGCCCAGTAGCCTAGAGTGCATCATTTGTTTTTCGGGGGTGGGTGTTTGGGGGGGGGGGTGTGGCCACTTAATATTGTTGGGGGGGGGGGGTTAATATCTTCCCTGGTCATAAACTCCGAGTGCAGACCTCTGCAAAGTGAAAAGAAAATCTCTAATGAATATACAGGCTACCAATCAAAGGTTGGCCTTTGACACTCTCAGACAGGTACATCTGTTTGGCCGATTCAAACTTACTATTAAAGACCTGGTTGTTCTCCTTGAATTCATTCCATTGTTTGTACCACCTGGAATCTTTGTGAAGAACCATACCCGTAGCATCCCTGCCAAATACAAATAAACGTTTTTTTAACCCCTTGCGTACGGATGACGCCAAATGCCGCAAAAAAATTGCCACCGGGCTGGATGTGTCGGGCTTGTGTTGGGCTTGTGTTGGGCTTGTGTTGGGCTTGTGTTGGGCTTGTGTTGGGCTTGTGTTGGGCTTGTGTTGGGCTTGTGTTGGGCTTGTGTTGGGCTTGGCTGCACAAGCCTTTTGTGTCCGTTTCGCTTAGCTGCACAGGCCACCCCGGCGCCTCACTATAATAACCGTACTCAAGGGGTTAACCCCTTGCGTCCAGAATTTGAGAACGCTCAAATAGTAAACTATATCACAGCGCTTACAATATTAATATTACCCCTGCTCATCAGGCCTATTAATCATTCCTGAAACCTTCTCAACTCCCTAGGGAGTATACAGCCCCGGCTGCAAGTTAAGCACCCATGGGCTAATCAAACACATAACCATCACTGCCCTCACAGGTATCCATTTACTCCTGGGTGGAAAGAAGCAACTTGTGACAAAGTGCCTTGCTCAAGGACACAAGCACCACGACACGAAGCCGGTCTCGAAAACACAAGCGTAACACAAACAATAGACACCACACTGAATAGATTGGTCCATTTCATCTTGCTTGGAGACTCCCCCCCCCCCCCCCCCCCCCCCCCCCCCCCCGTGTGTGAATGAAAGGTCTTTTTGAAAAACTATTCATTGCACTCCCATTCAAGAACAATATAGTTGAAAAATGAACTGTCATCCGGCTTCAAGAGGGTAAATATGTTAAAAGCCAGCTACAAGTTATCAATGACCAGATTTGTTCCACCCTTTGAAATCCATCCTTCTCCAAGAAAACAAAATGGAAGGACACTCACTCATTGGCTTCAAAGCTCCTCTGCGAGTCCTGACCATCTGACAATCGGTCTGTCCTTTTGCGGAGTTTTTCTGCAAAAACAATGAAGGAGAACACAAACAATAACTAAGGGAAGGTTCCTATTACATTGTATTTCTCAGAGGCCGTTATCAAGATGTTTAATACAACTCATAACATTTGATTTCTTGGCTTTTCCGCAATTTTGCGGAAAAGCCTTTGTTTTTGTTCAGATTTTTTCTTTCTACAATTTTAAGCACCACATGCAAAATCTCAGACCACACAAAATTTACCACAAAATACCATAGGCTTGTCTATGGATCTGCTTAACTTTTCAATAGTCATAGGGTCAATACAAATGCAAAAACTGGCAAACGGGTTATTCTGTAGCAGTTATATCGAGTAAAGGAATTTTTTTAATTCATTAACAAACTTCCAAGTGATTAAGTAGAATGAAAACATACCACAGGAGATCTAAATGTGAGCGACTTATACATTTTCCCGCCATAAAAAATGAACGAAATAGCATTACAAAATATAACTTTCCACGGAATCCCCAGATAAGTGTTATACTGAAGGCTTGAGTCTGCATGGGCGAGTAATTTTTAAGGTTGATTTTGAGACCATGATGCACCTTTAGGATGTTATGACGACAATTAGCAGAGTTTCCAAGTGCGATGAATAGGATCGCTCTATTCCGTGTGGTGCTATTGTTTGCATTTACGCTTGGATGCACAGCCAGGTTCTTGGCATAACCAGCCCCCATCGATAACAGCTGGACACAAGGAGCTTACTTGAAGGGCAGTGAGGTTCTTTCACTCTGATTGCCGTCCACTGCACTGTGTGGATTGAGTCCTGAGTTCCTACCTGCCTGTGTTTTCCCCCGATGTTTCCTCAGCTACTAAAATTGACTTGTCCTCCCTGATCCTCTCCCATTTGAAAGTGAGGACCTGAGGGAGACCAGTGCCAGTCAGGCCACCCAGGACAAACAAGATATTCAAACTAAATATATCAAACAAACCACAAGGGAAACTGACTAAGTAATATGAATGAATTTTCAAAGTGAACAAAGAAAACTGGCAGGAGAGGGATTCGAACCTGCGACCTCCGGGTTACCGTACCAGCGCTCTACACACTGAGCTATCATGCCCTATGTTGGCAATTAAATACGAAGCTAGACTTACCAGGGGCCTTGTATGGTCTGGCTTTCGCTGTAGTACTTTCGTCTATTTCGTGCTTCACTGCTTTGACACTCTGCAACAAAATAAGATTAAAAATATGCTGTTCGTCTTTTTCGTCAAGTCTTACCCCGATTCAGGTTTTTCTTTCCTTCTAAATTGCTATTTTTCTACCAATGCAAAAGTTAGGCACTTTTGAATGAGACATCGAACAAACAAAAAACACCCAATAATAACGCAGTTTTTGAGGGTTGCAGATGCCCAAAACAGAAAAAAAAATGTTTTTTAGGTTTTTGTTTTGTTTGTTTTAAATGAAACATTTAAGAACAAAATACCATTAACCCTAACAGCCCAAGGCTTTTTACTAGAATCCTTCCCTAACCACACAAACTCCAACACTGTGTAGTAAACCAATTGCACATTCTTTGTACTTAGACAAAATCAGGGCATCAAGTCCCATGCAAAGTGATGGTGCCAAGGCTCTACAGTACCCAATCACACAAAATTCAACACAAATGGGGTGTTTGATTTTGGCAGGTTAGGGAAGGTTAGGGTTAATAAATGCCTCTAGCGAGTTTCACTATCCCTATTGGTCGAGAGCCCGTCACGTGGGTGTGTTTAAACGGTTGTTTAAACACGGCTGGGAAAGAGTTCCATATCCGGACATCACTTATTTTCCCTTAACCCTAACCCTCCAGGGTATTTTGGCTAGAAACCCTGCCAGACGCATCAGATTGCATACTTTGTCACATTGACTTGTGTACAGAGTGCAGCAAGGTCAAGCTGTCACCACAGATGCACTGTGCTGCGTCTGGCAGGGTTAGGGTTAATATGACTTAAAAACTACCAAAAAGTGTAAATCTGATGAAAAAATACGAATTTAGGAAGGAAACTTTTTCAACTTATTCTTTGAAAATACTTTGACTTTTTCTGTCATGGCCCATAGACTTTGTGCACGAGGTATAAGTGATGTCCGGATATGGAACTCTTTCCCACGGCGGTCACGCCCCTCCTCGGTTATTATTGACGTGGTAAAGACCGGGTTATCACACTTTTATCCCCTTAAGGAAAAATACCTAATTTGTTAAGAAGCACAGACAGTTTATCTTTAAAATAACCCATAAATTATAAATCTCATGAATAACCTATCAAACCTTATCAAACCAAACCATTAGGGCTGTTCCGAATATTCAAATATAATATGCACATTTTAAAGAAAATATGCACATACAGATACAACTCTGATGCTATTTTAACAGAAGAGTTATGGCACTTAGCAGTGTCAATGGTAACCTTTTTTGTGGATGGAGCTTTATTGTTCCCTTCCAGAAAACAATTGACAAAGTGCAGGTTGGAGTTTGGTTTCTTGTTATCAGAACGTTATATGTACCCGTAATGATCTTGATGCAACAAAAATTACCATAGAGGGGTCCATAATATCGATAACCACACGTAAAAACACCAGGGTGCTTTGCGTGCAACTTTTTACCACCGCAGCATGCAGTTGCAGCATGTAAAAAACTTGATCGGTGAGTATCGAATATTTGAATATTCGGTCAAACCCAGTTTCAAATAATCGAATAATAAATTATTCGAAAATGAACAGCCCTACAAACCTTTCAGTGAAACGTCCAAAATAAAGTTATATTACATTCACAGGACAACTGATGTGAGCTAGTTGAGTGGATACAGTTGGCGTAAAGATAGAAACTCTCAAGGATTTGTCTGCCATGGAACACGAAGTGATAGGCTGCCATGTTGGTCCAACAGGGAATGAGGGACCTTGCACTTGAACTCTGACCCACATATATGCCTTTTTCTAGGAACTATTCTGAATCTGTCCAAATCCAACAATGAGCACATTATTTGCAACTAAGCCAGAAGAAATGGTTCTACAACTCTGCAGTCCTGAATCTGTCAAAATCCAGCAAAAACCAGGTGTTGGATATTGTCAGATGTGAGGGTTTAGGACTAATTTAATACATAAAATTGTAATAGCTTTACAAGCTACAACTCCTGAATTGCATTAACCCTCCTAACTATCACAACCTAACTATCACAATCCTAACTATCACAACCTATCGAAAAACCAAATCCTCTCCTCTCCCACAGCTTGTGTGTCTCAACCTGTCACTTGATAGGTTTTGATAGATGGGGTACTTGGCTCCAATTAGGAATCTGGAGAGGGAGGGTTAACTGCTTTTTACGAGTGTCAAATGGTTTCATATTGCAGGAGCAGCCTTTGTAATGAGATGCAGATGACGATGATACAATTATGAATGGGGGAGGGGTGGTTCTTTCTACTTACGTCCGAGATTGTCTTGTAGGCGGCTGTCTTAGTAAGCTCCTCCCCTTGCTTGCTGACCCTCTCGGCCGCTCCCTTTGCCGTCTTTGTCAGGTCCTCTGTGATGTGTCCTGCCTTCTTGGCCCACTCTTGTTTCTGAACATCTTCTACACCCTACAATAATACAATGACATTTTTTGGAAGGTTAACAATTATCTCAAACCTTATTTTTTTGAAGTTTTTTAGGTGTAACTTTTTACTCTTTTTGCATTTTTTTACCTCTTTTTGCAACATTTGGGGTTAATTTTTGTATATTTTCAAAATTCTTTCAATTATGT
Organism: Hippasteria phrygiana; assembly: GCA_037893225.1. Classification (NCBI taxonomy): domain Eukaryota; kingdom Metazoa; phylum Echinodermata; class Asteroidea; order Valvatida; family Goniasteridae; genus Hippasteria; species Hippasteria phrygiana. The sequence goes on from JAZGUH010000249.1 coordinate 135,894, forward strand.
TCAAACATTCTCCAAAAACGTCACTTGCTAATAAAAAGAAATTTAAAAAGGAATACATTTTCTGAATGTTAATTTGAAATTTGGTGGGACCCCCCCCCCCCCCCCCCCCCCCCACCTCCAGCAGAACCAGGCCTACTGACCAAGTGAACTGCAGGTCCGAAACTTTATTCTCAGAGGGATAAGGATATTTCTCCTTTGTAAAGGGCACTTGTAATTGCAAATAAAATTATCTATGGGAACATTTAAAAGTGCACCAAGACAAAAGCCATTTGCAACAGGCTTGCCTCCCCTGACTGTGAATGGGGCTCCCACAGTCAAGGAAAATCCTGGAATTCAAAGTATCATGAAAAGTCATGTAATTTTGTTATTTAAAACCCTGTAACCATCAATCACACAAATTTGTCCGATAAGAATATCCATCAGAGAACCTGCATAGATAACAAACCCCCTTTTAATAGAAAACATGTCAATAGAGAGCGCCCCGATCATCTTGGAGACCACTGCAATTAAGTAAAATAGCATTGCAGCCATTTTTGCATGTTGATATATCTGTAAAACTTCGAGATTTTCACAGTTTCCATTTGAAATCCAAGACACTTTTTTGATGTTTTCTTGAGGTGATGGAGCCCCATGAAATTGATTGCTTTTATGCATAAATGTTCCTTGGGCCCTTTAGAATGATTGCTGTTGGCTTAAATGTTTTGCGTCACAAGTCCCGCCTCACTGCCGACCACGAGGCCCGTCGATTGGCAAGCTTGGGATTAGGCTGAATCCGGTATCCGCGCCGCGCGCACGCTGGAGATATGTTTTTTCGTCAATTTCGCATTCCACGGGCGCCGCCATTTTGGATCACAGGGCGCCGCAATGTTTTGTTTTGTTTGTTTTTTCCACGTTTTTTTTTCCTGACCCAGAGACATAAAAAATCCGTAATCCAAGTTATTAAAAAAAACGGCCTCATAAATAGACTCTTAAGATGTAAAAAAAAAAAAAACAGCGTAAAAAATGGTCTTGGAAAACCCTTCTTTTTTTCTGGAAAGTTATGGGGAAAAGTCATGGAATTTAAGATATCTGTGGAAACCATGTGTGAAGTTCCAGACTTCTGCATGTTTGGTTTCCACTGTTAATACTTGGCAATGGTTTTAAAAACACGAACTAATCTGTTACCTATGAGTTAAAGGTATTATACATCATTTGCAAACATCAAAAAAAAAAACTACTGAATTTTTATGAAAATACCATAATGGACTGAAAGTAAATAGCAGTCTCAAGCATCCTGTGAAATCATGGCACCTGGTGTGCTGCCGTTTTCAAGAAAAGTGGAAATTTATCTTGTTTTCTAACGATTTCCGGCCGACAATCATTGGAAATAGTCTAGTTCCCCGACCTGATATCCCCCGACGTCTCTAAACTGCTCTGTTTTGTCTAAAGTAGGGGAGATGGGGGTTAGTTGGAACACGGGGTAAGTTGAAACATTGAGATTTTTTTCCATAGCTAGCTGTGGGAAAAAATGTTTCAGCTTACCCAGTGTTCCAAACTATTCTCCCCTACGGTCAGGGAACCAGACTACTAGAACAGATTTCTTTCTCTCCGCAAAGCCTACGGTTTTCCCAGCATTTATGCACACAAAACTTTAAACAGGTCAATGTTTCAGTATTTGCTAGCACCCTATAAAATACTAACTCCCAAATCCATTTATTTCTGAAAATTACAGCAAAAACAAATGATGTATACTACCTTTAACGTTGTCTAAATTCTCCACAAAGAGTATTACAAAATGTCCTTTACTGCTCGCATTTACAGATTTCCAACCTTTACCTTCTGCACTTTGTCTTTGATGTCTGACATAGTTCGTCGGAGAGTTTCCGATCCTCGATTTGTTTCTGATTCGATGGATTCCTGTAAAGAGAAAAACCCACCAAAATATCAAAGAGTTCAGTAAAATTGTGTTGAAAAACATTTTTGTTCATATGTATACCAAGGCTGAACATCTTTACTGATCAATAGATAATTTGGAAAACAATCCTTTTTGTAGGTCAAAGGTCAAATGCAATAAAGTTAGGTCAAAATGCTGAAGAATGTATTAACCAAAAAAAACAAAGCATTGGTGTTTTAATTACTCCTAAAATGCATTTAAAAGCAGAAATTTGGGACAAGGCCTTGGAATAAGAGAATAAAGGTTCTATCAACTGAAGTTGACCACAATCCCACTTTTTCAACAACAACAAAAATCGATCCAGCGTGGTGTTTTGCCTCATATCTAAACAATTCACTAGTCAACATGTGACTCGTTTCTCAGGCCACACAGGTCAATTAACCCCTTGAGTACGGTTATTATCAGGAGGCGCCGGGGTGCCGGGGTGGCCTGTGCAGCCAAGCGAAATGGACACAATGTGCTTGTGCAGTCAAGCGTAACACACAATAATCCAACAATGGATTGAAACTGCACAAATAGCGGCTGTAGGCATCATCCGGCCTGGTGGCACCGTTTGTTTTTTTGCGCCATTTGACGTCATCCGTACGCAAGGGTACTTGAGGTGGCTCTGATCAATAGATTGTGTCAGGTCACTGTAGTGCTCATCTTCTCACCATTTAGCTTTGGATCTCTCCTGGGCTGACTGGTGGATTGGATTTTTAGTCCCCTTTTTTATGCAAATCACCCATCACAAGGCCAAAGGCCACTCGAGGTGTGGGCTACAGAGGAAAGTGTGGAAGAACCAGCCCCTCACACTGAAACAAGACAAGATAATCTGATCTCTTCACGGTATGAATAGGGTCGGGATGGGTAACTAGTCCACTGCAAGGCATTAATAATGCCTCTACCCATACTAAGCGTAGAAGTGCTATAGCCCAGGACCGGGCTCGAACCCACAACTTGCAGAATTACCCGCAGACCATAAATTCAATGCTCCGAACCACTAGGCCACGGCACTTCCACAAAGTGGATTCTGTGCATTTCCCCAAGAACATCATTTCAGGGTTCTCTTTCAAACCTATAAAACTGGCAATTTCTTCATTCCACTCATTTCTTCAGGCTTTCAAACTGCAGTCCCAAATCCCCTGTAAGAGAAATCTTTTATTTCATTACCAGAAAGAATTGAAATAAAAATGTACTCAACCCTAACCGTCCTTAATCCTCCAATTTTAGGGGTTAGGGTCAAGCAAGTATGACATGAATTAAAATTTGTTTAGTCTTGATTTGAGCTCCACTTACAAACTTCTTCCGTGCTTGCTGCAAGGCTTCTGACTTCTCAAGCTTCTCAGCCTCCTCACGAAACTTCTTAATGTTTTCCTACAAAAGGGATAGGAAAGACCTGTCAAACTAATTTAGCATGTTCTGTACCCACAACACTTGTGCTCCATCATCAACTAAACTCGTGGAAGTAAAGTTGCAGTTCTCCTGCACCCAGGCCCTTCATTGTGCGATTTTCATAGGACAGTGTGTAACAACGTTGTGAAAATACTCAATAAGATTTTTCAGAGTTATGGGACAAAAAAGTCATAAACAAAATTGAACAAAAACAGGAATTTCAAGAAAAAAGTAGAAAAAGCAAGGTGAAAAATCAGGGGAAAGTAGGAATACTGGACAGCCTGCTATAGTCCTCAATTCTGCAAAAGCTTCCCAAACCTCCAGGCGGATTTTGAACGATCTGTGAGGTCTAGAGTTGTGAGGGTTTTAGCCTCAAAGTGATTCTACCAGGATCAAAACTTTAGACCCTCCTAACTTTCATCAAGTACACATTTCAGCTCATTCCAGTTAGCATGCACTTTGTAGCAGTATATTATTATTTCGTTACTTTATTGACAAATGCGTGACAATCTGGTTGTTTTTTTCTTGGTCCAAGTAAAAAAAAAAAACACCAGTTGATCGTCACCCGCATCCTTTTTTGGAGCCACATTTTTTTTGAATATTCAGGTTTTTTTCCTCAAAAAAAATAGATTTTTCCTGAATTTTGACTAATTGACCCATTTTGTTAATAACGTATTTGACTTTTTCAATACCCCAAACAAAACAAGTTAAATAATCTATGCCATCAATCTTTTGGACTATTCCCTGAATGGCAATCTTTGTTAGATTGTTGCAGTGAAAATGCAATTGAAAAGAACATGCATACAAAATTACATAGAACACTGTTTAACCCCTTGGGCACAGTATTTTACGGGAGACGTCTGGGCGTTGCAGCGGTTCTGGCAGCCAAATCGAACCGCTACGATGTGTTTGTGCAGTCAAGCATGACATAAACAATTATCCAACAATGGATTGAAACTGAACAAACGGCGGCCAATGGCGTCATCCGGCCTGGTGGCACTTTTATTTTTGACGCCATATGGCGTCATCCGTACGCAAGGGGTTAACATGGATATTTTGTCTCAACTTACTAGTAGAATAGCTAATAAAAAGCTGGCGGTAAATTTGATCTCAAAATTTGGTAGTCATTTTGAATTTTAAATGGTTGGAGGTCATCTTGGAAAAAAATAACAAATAACAAATAAAAAGGCCCTCGTCCTCTTTTTGAAAAAACCTGGATGATCAACTGGTGCTTTTATTTTTACTTGGCCTTATCCAGTCAAGGTTTCCAGCAACTATTCTGCATTCTTCCCTTTGGAGGAGAGGCTTTGGAGGAGGGGCTTTGGAGGAGGGGCTTTGGAGGAGGGGCTTTCTATCTGCCTACCTTCATTTCCTTGTTCTTTGCCATGTCCTGTTTGATGTTATCGATGAATTGTCCAATGAAGCTCTTCCTCTGTGGTTGCTGGGAGTAACTTCTTGCCTGAAAATGATTTGTTTGGTTTTTACAAAGAGTAACAAGCAGATTTATTAAACCTTTATATTCTTGTTTAACCCTAACCCTGCCAGACGCAGCACAGTGCATCTGTGGTGACAGCTTCACTTTGCTGCACTCTGCACACAAGTCAATGTGACAAAGTATGCAATCTGATGCGTCTGGCAGGGTTTCTAGCCAAAATACCCTGGATGGTTAGACCAATACACAAATGTTGTGTTTTATGAGCCAGACAATCAAAGCTGAAATTTATTCCTTGGTTAAACTGAAAATCGCCTTTTGCTAATTGGCACGATGCCATGCCCATTTGACAGGTCCTATAGAAATCTGTGTAGTAATTGTATTCTGCAATTCCGTTATAGTTCAGGTGATTAAACAATATCTCATCAGGCCCAATTTCATAAACTTTATTCACACAATTCTTTCACGACTGTATGTAAATTCTTTATGCTGAATGACTTTCTGACACAAGTAAAATAAATAAATAAATGACACAAAATGACACTCAAAATTCTTTGAAATACCTACAGTTTGTCTTCATTTTAATAATTAAACACTGGCATAATTTTGGTGTGCATTCACACTGCGGCAATTGAAAAGGCCTGGCAGATAATAAATACAATTGTTTAGGGACAAATCAAATATTGTACCTGTGTCAGGTTGAAATCCAGTTGCTGTTGTGCCAACTGTGAGACACTCCCAGTGGACACATGACCCAATCGCACTGTGTGCTGTGGTATTCTCCATAATACTTTTGCGCTAGCAAACTGGTTAGAAAATGCATAATACATTAGCACAAGACACACAGGTCACACTATACACATGCACCATTCTCTGATGGAATACTGCATCATGACACATGTGACTCTCAACAAATATACATGTATCATACAGGTACATGTATGCACCTTCTTAGCATGTTGGATTATTCAGGGGAAAAAATGTACTAGTTTGTCAGCACCCGCATGAGAACCACTTAGAGAACCTCATTATTCATTTTTGTCTAAAAAGCACCAACAAAACAATGTAAAAAGACCCAAATTATACAAAATACTTAATTTCAGTCTGCTTCTCAGCTTCAATAGTTTTGCTTTGTTGATTGGATTGGACAACATCTAATGAGTGGCATCACTTTAAATTTCAAAATGATCAAAAGAGAACATTAACCCACCTCAATCCTCCAAAATCCTCCTTGCAGTTTTGGAGGATTTGGGGGGATTGAAGATGAATGGTGTTTCAAGCGAGGATGATTTTGGAGGATTGAGGATGAATGGTATTTCAAGAAAAAGAGGATTTTGGAGGATTGAGGATGAATGGTGTTTCAAGCGGAGGATTTTGGAGGATTGAGGATGAATGATGTTTAAAGCACAAGAGGATTCTGAAGGATTGAGGATGAATGGTGTTTAAAGCACAGAAGGATTTTGAAGGATTGAGGATGAATGGTGTTTCAAGCATAGGAGGATTTTGGAGGATTGAGGATGGTTCCTAGCAAAAAGGGTCTAGGGGGTTAGGGTTAAGCCTGTGAAAAAGGCACACGTTTTTACAATGGTAACAACAATAAATAGAGAATAATGACAAACTTCCTTCATAAATTTTCAGAGATGATTTTTCATCACATACTTGAAATTCCTTTTCTTTATTTTAACCCTAACGTACATAAATCCATCAAAATCCTTCCCCTGTTTTGCAGGATTTCGGCGGATTCAGGATACCTCCATATTGAAACCTGGGGGATTTTGATGGATTGAGGATTGTAAGCCTAGCGTTACTGCAGGATTTTGATGGATTCAGGATACCTCCATATTGAGCAGTTTGTGTGCCCACATTACATTGAGCTTATGTGCCTATTAATTGTTACCCCCACTTCCACCCCCCCGGCCACCCCACCTCTGAGGTGGGGATTGTCACTTTTAAAAAGTGCCTATAGGGTGGGAATTAGAATTTTGATGCTATCATGCTTGCAAAAGGATCGAAGATCAGTGGTGTGGGTGGGTGGGGGTGTGGGTGGGGGTGTGGGTGTGGGTGTGGGTGTGGGGGTGGGGGGAGGAATCAATTGATAGGTGCAGTACATGCTTTGAGTTAAATCTATGTACATGCATATGTAAGAGATAAATATTGTATTATACATTACTTCAGAATCATATGCATTGTATAAATTTAGTACACGTTTCAGGAAATTGGAATTATACATCCCTTTAGAGTCAGTATAAGCGATTTAATGTTAATGAAAGTCGGGTTTGAATAACAGACATTGTTTTTACATTAAAAAAATATCAAATTTAAAAAAAATCAAAAACATGATTTTTATTAGTGATTTTTAAAAAGAAAATTCTATCAATTTAAATCATGATTTAAATCAGTGATTCAAATCGAGTGAGTTAAATCAAACAACCCTGGTTTTTGGGGGGAAATGGGTTGTGCCACATCACGTTTAGCATGTTTATCAAGGATGGTTGGTTATTTTCCATGATTTTTCTGTTCCTGTCTTTTTGTGGTAGGCAGTTTAACTCTAAAGTAAAATCTTTACCAGGAGAATCGGAATTGCAAGTTTAATGTAAACTGTACAGTCAATAAGTAACTTCAATGTAAGCTGTTAGGCGATTGTATAGTGTAGGGCCCTGTTCCAAAGGAAACAAAAATCCACTTTTAGGTTATTGGAATTGCCAAACTAGTTGGCGACATTAGAAACCAACAGGTATGCAGTAGATAGGGCAGGGTTTTAGTTTTTGAGGGAAATTTCGGGGTAAAGTGACGATGAAGACGACAAACACAATAAAGATGGCAATCACCGCGACGCGCAGTAAACTCATATAACTGCGCTGATTTGCATGGCAACTGCCGTAATTTACGTAAAGCGTGTAATTGCATTTTCTACCGCGATAAACTGTTTAAAATTACAAAAAAAGATGTCAATAGAATTAAGACAAGTCTGCTTTAGGTAGGTACGTGAAATAGCGGCCCAACAGGGCGCCCGCATTTGACCTCTGTGGCACGCACGGTCTCTGAATCAGTCAGGCAGCGATGAGGTCAGACTAAAGCACATTGCTTAACTTTACTGGGGGATATGTGAAACTAGACCTATACTGGTAATATAGCGACATGCTGCCCCGCAACCAGCATGTCAATTTTTTTTTGTGCGACATTCGGAAGCTTCCAAAAACATCATTTGAAAATTGTGCTCGTGGATTTCATCGATATTTTACTCGAAGGGATATAAATCTAGGTTCCAAACTCTATAATTCGTAAACTACAGATATCACTCTATATCTGTAGCAAATCTGGGAAAAATTTAACGATCCACACAAGTTTTGTGCATTCCGCTAAAACTTGGTAGACGCGACTGAATATGACCAGGGGGTGAATTTCAGTGGAATTTTGTCGCACGATGTGCTTTCAAAATGGATTAGGTGAATTTTTTCGCCAAAATTAAATTGAATGTAATGTTCGGGATGTTTACATGCCTAGTCTGTGGTTTTTCAGAACGAAATATTTCATCGCAAAGTCGATGATGAAGGATTTAAATTCCTTATTGTCCGGCCTAATCTGTGGTTTGCAATACTAAAAAACAAAAAAGGCTTTTTTTTTACCATTTCATTCTTCTTTACCTATTTCGATTTTTACTTCATTTTTGTAAAGTTTATTTATTTATGTTTATTTTTGTTTGTTTGTTTGTTTGTTTGTTTGTTTGTTTGTTTGTTTGTTTGTTTGTTTGTTTGTTTGTTTGTTTGTTTGTTTGTTTGTTTGTTTGTTTGTTTGTTTGTTTGTTTGTTTGTTTGTTTGTTTGTTTGTTTGTTTGTTTGTTTGTTTGTTTGTTTGTTTGTTTGTTTGTTTGTTTGTTTGTTTGTTTGTTTGTTTGGTGGGGTGTTTACTTCTTGAGTGTGCCTTTGACAGAATTAAAAAGTATTTGTGATTGCCAATCACCACCAGAAATTTCAAATGAATGTGTTGAGTCTTGAGAAAGTTAATATGAGCTGTTGATTCCCAAATGGCCTCAGTTTGGGTCACAATCTTTCCTATGTTTTTCTTTAAAATAACGAGGACAAATAATAAACAGGAATTTGTATATATCTTAAAATATTAATAACTTTGTTAATATTCATCCAATAGAGCTGCTTTATTATATATCATTTTGATGCATTTTGGAAGCCCTTTCCAATGGATACATAATTATTTACATTACTCCAACTTTAAAATTCCCTTCATTTCACATACCTACTTTAGGTTGAAAAGGTCATTTTGGAATGAGAAAAAAATAACTTGACTCTAATTTGATCAAAACTAAAGAGGGGCCCTACACTACACAATCGCCAGCTGTGTTAGCCCATGGAGGAATAAAACACAACTACGTGTAGCCTGTGTAGGATTACGTCAGTCACACTAGGCGTTACAATACATCATTACGCACACAGCAACGTCGCCGGCGATGCTTGCACATGGCGATCGGGCAATCAAAACGCTTGCAATTACTTCCCATAAATAGGTAGATATTTGCAGTGTTGTGATACGTTATACGTTATGAACACGGTATTTACTCATAATTGCTTATTAATATCAAATAAATATAAGTAAATGACATAAGAATTAGCTAAAAACAGTAAACTTACTTGACTCGCAAGTTTCGCAACGGGGGCAGCCATTTTGGTTAAATGCAATTTCTGATCAATTGTTTTCTAGAAGGGATCGGGTTAAAGAAGACTGTATGGAATCAACTGCCTGCACTGTACGCTTGCTTCGTTCGTAAGTCTTGTAGTTCATCTCTTCTTTGGACGATTTATATATATAGCTGGTAAACTTACATTTACTCATGTTGTGCGCGCGATACACACAGGCTGAGCTAGCTACGCGCAAATTACGAAGAGTACCAGCTTTCACACAAGTCGAAAAAAGTTGATGATTTTTCGTCTGTGTTTGCTTGGATATTTTGACTAATCAATGTCATTCAAACACAATTTAAACATGTATGCAATAAGCTGTTAGCTGTTAGTTGTTTATAGGTACGGTGTATGTGACTTTACTAATACTAGGTAGAACTTGCAGAACGTGTGGAACTTTGCGGAACTTTGCGGAACTCTGCAGAACCTTGCAGAACAAGGAAGAATTTCACAATATAAAGTCAAAATATCGACTTCAAAGACAGAATATCGTTAAAACCTCACCAATAAGTACTAAAATCTGCATGCATTTTCTCTTGAATTAAAGAAATTTCAACATTTAACGTTAAAACACTTGTGCAGAACGCTGGTCGTGACAATAATATTTATTACGTCCAGAACACATGCTGTAAAGGGATATACATTTACAAACCAATAGTCTTCAGATACTGCATTAATACATGCACAGGTCCTATTATTCCTAAGGCTGTAAGAAGTGGGAATGTTTGCTGCTGCGCAGAACCAACATTAAAATGATCGCAATGATGTAATTATACCACGGACAAGTGTCTTATATCCTCAATACCTCATATTAGTATTTTCTCGTCAAACTTCACCCGGGAAGGCATTTAATTATATAAGAGTTCCGCGTTTTACCAAGTCGGGTTTTTGAGTGTGATTTTCTGCGTGCGTTATAATGCACGGCCGCATACCATGTTGTCCAAGGCTGGCGGGGTATCTTTGTCGCTGCGGAACGTACATTAAAACTGATCGCAATGATGTAATTTTACCACGGACAAGTGTCTTATATCCTCAATAACTCTTTTCTGTATTTTCTCTGCAAAATTCAGTCGGGAATGCTTTTAATTATAAGAGTTCCGCGTTTTAACCCAGGCAGGTTTTTCAGCGGGATTTGCTGCGTGCGTTATAATACACGGCCGCATACGTCCAAGGCTGCCCGGGAGGGGACATGTTTGCCGCTGCAGAACCAACATTAAAAATGATCGCACGTCTTAAAAACACTATTTCCTTTTATTTTTATGACGCCTTAAATGCCACCAGGGGGCCCAGTTGCCCCCCCCCCCCCCCCCCCCCCTCGGTCTGTATTACCTGGTGCACGTTTCCCTTCATCTTACGATCTTTCCTACTTGAAGAGGAATATTCATTCCTACCTCTTGAATCTTTGATTCTTTTTTCCTTTGTAGCTCCATACATCGAGTGGCTCTTAGCCTTGTTTGTGGCGAAGTTGCGTAAAATTGCAACACGAACCAATGTTGAAAAAAAATATGAATGAACGGTATGAATAATAATGATCTGGGAAGAAAAGATGACAAGTGCGCGAATTCAATTACCGGTAACTTGAAAACGAAGACATCTGACATTAAGAGGAAGAGTATCTTTGTCCTGGTTACAATATCTGTTATTCTAACCCCACAACAAATGTTTTGAAAATCAAAGGGAAAACAGACAGAATTTTGTAACGGACCGAGCGGTATTGTAATTAGCTGCCAGAGGGGCGCTGCCCAGATAGGCAACGACTTCTAAACTTGACCCCAAAAAGGGGAAAGGACACCAAACAAATGCACACGGCAACACAGGAAATCTAGAAGGCCCCTTCAGACAATTTAAATTCTATAAACAATAACTACTAATTACAAAAATGAGTGAAGTCTGTGGTATGGTCAAAACTGAACAAGTCTAGAAAACAAGCAGAGCAGATACCAGTACAGTGAAATGGGGCCGGCTAGGGGCTGGAGTTAAGAGGCACAAAATGTGCATGAACCCATAAAATAAAGCCAAATTAAGATGGGGGAAGGAAAACAATTTTAACAGATTTATCTGCACAAACGGAGGAAACGGAGGAAACCAAGGACCCCCACCCCCCAATGTTGAGCTCCTCCGACCCGCTGCCAGTTGGATATGGCAAAATGGCCACACCTAAGGCTAGCACCCCAGACTTTTATACCCAATATCTACTCTGCCTGACTGGTTCCCAATAGGAACTATGTAAAAACTGTGACAACAAAAGAATGCCAGTACACAACTGTTAAATATAGTATTGCCATGCAGGTCAAGCCCGTGGAGGATTAAGTGAACTAAAGGCCATCGTAAGTTCCTGGAGGCTTAAGGGATTAAAATTGGGTCTCTCCCAGAGTGGGGCACAGACAATTGCATTAACCTAATTTGTTACATTGTGAACACATTTAAAGAAGTTGTAGTTGTATCCACAGACAATACGCATTGGCCTAATTTGTTACAATTTTAAGAAAATCAATGAATCGCAATTGAAATGAAGGCGGTCTTAATTTTATTGACCTTAATCCCATAACATGGCACTGAAATGTAACCACTGGCAGATATCTAAATTATAAACAATAAGATTGAGAAATAGAAAACCTACTGTAATCTGTATACTTAATAAAAATTAAACTCATTGTCCAGAAGTAGTATGTAAAGGAGCATATAAGACTACCCCCAAAATTTGCTGTATAGATATACATCAAATTTTAGATGATTTTAAGAATTCCAAAATCATCTAAAATGTGTCTAAAATTAAGCAAGATTTTGGTGTATAGATATACACCAAAATTTATTTAAAAATCTAGAAAATAAGAGTGTTTTTTAGTCGCTTACCCCCCGAACTACGTTATTATGGGCCTCCTGAGCTAAACAAAATCGCCCAAAAACCAGTCTCCCAAAAACAAGCCAAAAAAAATATCCCTCATCTCTACTGAGTGTAGAGATGAGGGATATTTTTTGTCGTACTCACATAGCTACGCTCTACTATATACACTAAATTACAACTATTCTTCGCAAGGAGCGCTAGGCCTAGCCCCTAAACTCTCATAATCAGGAGGCTCATCTCTACTCACGTTAGAATCACACTCATACTCTTTACATATTTCTAATCTAAAGTTGTAAGTTTTGCGATAAGATCTTTTTTTTCTTTCGCTAGAAGCTCGACAACTTTCTTTTCGACTTCATCGTCTAGTTCTTTTTGATTTCTAACGGACTCTTCTCTCGCTTTAGTTTGAGTCCTAATAGCTTCTTTCATTCCATAAAACTTTTTTAATTCATCGTTAATCAAAGCAAATTCTTCGTGACTTACATCGCCATCGTCTACGGCCTGAGACACTAATTCATTTATCGTATTTCATTTTGTTTCGGCTACTACTCTAATCTCATCGTGTTTCTTAGCTTTACCTCTAAACTTTTTACTAAATCGTTTCAATGCCAAACTTACACCCACGCATCCTATAGCTAATCCTTCTAGCACCACGCCTATAGGTATACTAATGACACCAACAACGCTGGCTATGCCTATGGTACCAGACACGGCTCCGAGACATTCTATAACGGTCTCTGCGTTAGATAAACAGGTAATAATTTTATTATACTTTTTGTGCAACCGTTCTCTCTTATCTCTCTCGTTGGCTATCTCTTTTTGCACTCGTTCGATTTTATTTAACCTAAAGACTGAAGACTCGTTCGTTTCACTCGGGACAACGGGCAATTTAGGGTAAACGGATTCTGCGGTCATTTTATAAAGTCGTATATTTTATATAACTTATTATTTTAATTTTTTTTGCATGTATACGAGAATCAAAGTACCGACACCTACCAATAACGCCCACACGTGCTCCGCCAACCAACCTACCGACTTACTTAATAGATTAAACAACCAACTCGCGATACTACCCAAAATACCCGGTAAAGCGACTAATAACTTACCCCCGAGCTTTTTTAGTAAATTGGCCAAGTTTTTTAAATGATTACTTATCCAATCTTTCACGTTACCTCCGGGTTTAGGTGGAACCGAGGTCGGAGCAGGAACAACCGCTGCTGCAGCCGAACCACCCCCACCAACAGCCGCCACCAAAGAAGCAACGATCGTACTTATAGCTAAAGCAAACGCGGCCAATATACTTACGACCGTCACACCCTGTTCTCGAAACAGAATTCTAATCTTTTCTCTTAGCGAGGTATCTCTTTCTAATATTTTATTAATCGTTTCTTTGATTCTAGCGAATTGATCATTCATGCTTAGTTTAAGGTCGTGCTTGAGACTTAATCTACTCTCTATTTCATCTTCAATATCGTCTTGTTCTTTCATTAAGTCTTGCATCTCATTATCGGTTTCTACTACTTCGAGGGCTGTTTTTATTTCGGCGCGTCTATCGTATAGTTTACGAAGTTCGGCTAAATTTAATTCGGCATTACCGCTCATGGTTTGTAGTTTTTTGTCTAAAGCTACAAGTTCTCTGTAATTTAACCCCGCAGTTTGCGCTCGAGCATCTACCCCTTTTGGTTGAGGGGGAGGAATTGTATAACTATCGGTTCCAAAATCGGGGCCAAACATACGTTTTAAGTGATTGTGCAGATCGCCAGCTGCATCAACTTGTCGTTTTGGAGTGACGTGGGTAGAAACAGCATCATCTATAAAGTCTTCCAATTCTTGTACTTGTTCTTGTACTTGTTTTTGTACTTGTTCTTTTTTCGTTAATAAACCCAAATCTTCTTTTAAAAATATAGGAAAGTTTCCGTTTGGATACTTCGCTTTAAAGTTTTTTTTTAACATGTCTATACGTACACATTTTGAGAGATCGTTACTATAAGACACTCTAACACCATCGAAGTAAATACCCTTTTCACCCCTAGTAAAAAGTTCATACTTAGGGAGTTTTGGTCTAACGAAGCCGTCTTTTTCTATAGTATCATAAAAATTATTAGCTAAACCTTCTTTATACATATCACGATGTTTATCTATAATATTACCAGCTTCATCAATCGTCGTAGGCGGTTGTATCTCAGCCGATCTATCCCATTCATAATCATGGTCGGCATCATAATCATCATCGACATCTTCAAAATCATCATCAGCATCAGCATCATTTTGTTCGTCTTCTCGACCCATTTCATCCATAGGTATAAATTCTCCACCTTCAGCCATTTTATAAAGTCGTATATTTTATATTTTACGTAGTATTTACCACATTCTGAGGAATTACTCCTTGACTCACCAACCAAGTCTGAGTAGCTAGAGCGCTACCTACCGTAGCGGTGATTTTAACCGTATCTTCTACGTCTAACTTTCCTAAATCGGCGGGCTTAATTTTCAAAAGTTTTTTACTCAACATAGTATAACCTACGGTCAACAAACTCAACACAGCGCCGTGATAAAGAGTATTTGCAACGTTCTTAGTATCCATTTTACTTGTACAAACATTTTATTTTTTTTATTTATTCCATTTCTAATAGTTCTTCAACTTTATGGGTTGAAGTTGCGAGTGTAACCCCTATCCCCACCTCTCGCTGCGGATCTATAGGTTTACTCTTTTTAAACGCGAGATATCCAATTCCTAAAACAACCAAACCAACCACAGCGTATCCCCAGCTCGGAATGTCTCTCATCGTTAGCGCTGGCGTTTGCTGGGGAGCTTCTTCTTCTATACTTTGCATTTTTTGTATTTGTTCTTTCATCTTTCTGTTTCTTTCGGCCAGTCTTTTACCTTGCTCTACTCTTTTAGGGTCTTTTACTCTTTTTTTTGTGACTCTTGATAGAGTCGACTGAGCCGGCTCTTGGGGAGGCGGAGCCGGCTCTTGGGGAGTCTCTTGGGGAGGTTGTGGAGTCTCTGCTACTTGATCCGTCGTTGTCGTTTCTAGACTCATCTTTTATAGTAATACTATTATTATTTGTAACGCTATTATTACTACTATCTACCTGTAAATGTTTAGTCGTGATCAACATAGCCACCAAAGGAGATAAATAAACCCCATAATTTATTGTAATGCACTTCGCAAAGTAAACTGGACAAGCTGCTAGAAATAACGGGATCTTTTTCTAGGTCGTTGATAAGGGCTTCTTCAGAATCTAAACAAAGTTTATAACCGAATGGCGAAGCCAGCGGCAAAGTCGCGCCTAAAGCTTTTGCGTAAAAGGTCAACACACAACTCCCCAAACTGACTATCATTTCTTTACCGAGCTTGGCTTCGTATCTTTTATATAGCTTTTCTTGTTTTTCCGCGGTCAAGCTCTCTATTTCATTAACGGAGTATTCTTTACCGAAATATTTTTTAGAATCACCGGAAGCAACTACGCCTAAAAGTCTATTTTTAGGATCTGGAGACTCGTTGGTCGTAGCTACAGTCGTCACTAAGCTATGCGCTATGGGTGTAGCAGTTACTGTTGGATGAGGTTCTTGAGATAACGTGCTTAGAGATTCTATCGACTTGCTCATTTAAAATAGAACTATATTTTTTAATCTTATTTCTACAAGAAATATAATCGTAAGAAAATAAAGATAAGTTGATGGCTATTACTAGTTTTAATAATAGGTCTAGATATTCGATCATATTTTATAGATGACTAGATAATCTATAGTTATCTATCAGTTATCTAACAGTTATCTAACAGTTATCTATAGATCATCTATTAGTTATCTAATAGTTATCTAATAGTTATCTATAAATCATCTAATAGTTATCTAACAGTTATCTATAAATCATCTAACAGTTATCTAATAGATCATCTATAGATCAACTATAGATCAACTATAGATCAACTGCCAACAGACTGGAGGATCAGTTTTTACCAATAATTTACTAAAAGGCACATCTCTTAAAATCTTTTTAATTCTCGATCTTTCTTCTAAAGGCACCGCATCATTTTCATCGAGACATTGATCGAAACTATTTTTATCTTTGCAATAGAACAATACGACAAATGCAGTTTGAGCTCTAAAATCCGTCATTACGCAATTATACTTTTGAGTCATCAACCAACAGTAGTGATTGTCGTGCCTACCGCTAAACGCCAATTTTGTTAAAACGCAAGTGTTTTTCCCGAGCGCCGCCTTACGATATTTTATTTCTTGTTCCGAGCTACAATCGTCTATCAAAAATAGAACGTGCGATCCTTTAAATCGAGTTCTATAAAATTCTAAAGCTTCGTTGAGAGACACCTTTTCTACCTCTAAATCGCATAGGTATATCTCGGGGTCTAACCACAACCAACGTCTCTCGCGATAAGTCTTGTTGTTGCTCAACGTAGGACAAATAACTACGATATTTTCAAAGTGATCTTTATACTCAGTTTCTAATAGATCTAAAATATATTTGGTTTTACCCGAATTAGTCCTACCGCATACTAGTGCGCAGTGTGGTGCTTTTGGAAACGTTTTATACATGACTTATTTAAGGCTTATTTATAGTAAGGACTATATTTTAAGAGTAACTACCGCTAAATCTTCCATCTTCTAGCACCAACTGACCATCCATCACCAAGAAAACGTAACACGATAGTCCACCGGATGCCTCAGCCTCTCTTTCTAAATGGAGAGAAATACCGCCACCTACGTCTCCTATTTTCCTGCCAGAACCGTGACTTTTGTTGTCGTCGGTTACCCTCGTATCTAGCCAAAGACCGTAACTAGTGCTTAAGTAATCTCCTAGCGTCATATCGTGCAAGCCTAAGTCTTTGGACACGCTGGCACCAAATTCTGTATTAGAGTCGCCGAAAAACTTGGTAATCTCATCCCAGTGTTGATAGCGCTTCATGCCCTGACTATACAATTGATTCGGCTTACCCTCTATCGTAACGTCTACTTTTTCGATCTTTGGATTATAAAAAATTCGAGGATCTTTTTCGCCCGATTCTTTAAATAAAAGAAGTATACCTTTGAGACTTCTAATGGCTTGATTAAGATTAATGTTCCAAGTAGTATCGGACTTGTTTAACGTTAAAACCGTATATCTTTGAACTTTTTCGTATAGAAAATGAGTTTTACCTCGATATTTTTGTCTGATACTATCGGCCAATGTTTTATTAGTCACCGTTTCAAACTCGAGATCTAACCCCGACATTTTATACTTCGCGTTGCTATCGGTAGATTTTACTACGCTCGAGTGATCGTTAAATGTAAATTCATAAGTTAGTCTATCTTTGAGCGTCGATGGACTAAAAGGCTGATGATCCGTAAGCATTTCAAAATCTAGAGGAATGTAATATCGGTTACCGTAGGCGTTGGCAATCGCTTTGTCTTTTCCACCATTTGCGCTAGCAACCCCATCGCTAGCGCCGATTCTGAGTTTCGTGACGTTAGAAGTTTCGAGTCCTCGATACGCATCGTTCGCGCTGGCTGGTCGCCACAAGTCTTTATACGCGTTATATACATCGGCATCCGTAAACGCTACGAAATCTTTACCTTCTAGTTTGATTCTTACGCCACTAATTAAATTTCGTGCGACGTTATAATATAGAGTTCTTGCATCATCTTCGCCAGTGCCTTCAGATTCTAAGTCTATATTAAAAGCTAATCGTACAGTACCCGGTACTACTACATCGTCTTGACTCAACATAGGAAATTCAACGATCAACAGACTGCCAGCCCCTGCGGTACTAGGATTATGAGTAATAACCATCGACTGCCTCAACCCCTTCAACGCTCTAGGATTTTTTTAACTTCTGTGTGGATTCAGTTTGCTTCCATAAATTGCGTTCATTTTACTTAACGAAACAAAAAAATAAAAAGCAAAAAACTTAAACTTTTAAACAAACTTATAAACTAAATAACCTAAAACAGCAGTGCCTCCTAAGATAAATGCAATTTCACCATCTTTTTTATCTTCGCTGGGTACGTAAAAGTCCGACAATACAGGTTCACGAGGTAATATCAACTCGTCGTTAGTTACTTCGTTATATTCTCTCAACGCCTCATCTACGTTTTTAAATGTTTTTTGAGCCCTGGCTTCTTTATGTAGTCGATCGTTTAGATAATCCAGAACCTTGGTTCTTTGTTCTACCCACTCTTGTTTAGCTTGAGTTAATCGTTCTAAAGCCAAATCGTGTCGTTTACGCTCTTCATCCGCACCGCTTTTTCCTATCTTAGAAAAGGCGAAGCTCGTTCCGCTAAATGCCACAGCGCTTATTAAAGCTCCAGCACCCATAATTAAAAGACTCACCATTTTTAATAAGTCGTTAATAAAATGGAAACAAAATTAAGTAAAATATTTTACAGTCCTAGAGGATATTGGAAAGGTGCAGGAGCTATAAAAAAATTATCGTTAAAAGCTAATGTACCCGAACCAGACGTTAGAAATTGGTTAAGAAAACAAGCCATGTGGCAAATTTATTTGCCTGCCCCCAGTACTATCCCGAGACCTACGAGCCTCAATAAGGCCATCGCACTACCCAATGAAATGCATCAAGCGGATCTGTTATATCTACCTCACGATGTAGTTAAACGGAAAACTTACAAATACGCGTTGACGATCGTTGATGTGGCCACTCGATATAAAGAAGCTGAACCCTTGACGAATAAAACGAGTACTCAAGTTGTAGAGGCGATAAAAAAGATTTACAAAAGATCGGCCTTGTCTTGGCCTCTCACGATAAAAGTAGATCCCGGTACAGAATTTATGGCCGAATTTAATACTTTGATGCGGACTCGCAACGTCGCAGTACAGAAAGGCGAGGTTGGTAATCATAGAGCTCAAGGTATAGTTGAAAGATTTAATCGTACTTTAGCCGAAAGATTATTTGGCCATCAATACGCTCAAGAAATGTTAGAGCCTACCGAGCGTAGCCGCGAGTGGGTAAAAAGATTGCCCGATGTTATAAAAGCGTTAAACAACGAAGAAACTAGATTTATATCGACTATGAAAGGCGAACCGTTAACTCCTCGAGCGGCTATGTCTCAGTTAGAAATAAGACAATTGAGTTCTTCGGGGCTTAAGAGCCCCGAAGAACTTTTAAGCGTAAATGATGATATCGTTAGATATCTTTACGCTCCTGGAGAGCTCGAAAAAGACGCTAGAAGAAGAGCTACCGATCCTATTTGGAGCTTAGAAATGTATACGATACAAAAAAGAACGACGAATCCCGGACAGCCCGCGTTGTACAGGCTGACTCACGGCCCCAAGAGATCGTTCGTTAAGAAAGAATTAATGGTCGTTCCATCAGATACTGAGTTACCACCTTCTTCAGCGACGTAAAATATCGTAAGCTAGATACCCAACCCCAGCAGCGGCCATTAAACCAACGACTAAAGCCGTTTTTTCTTGTTCGTGCGAGTCTGGGGGAGGGGGTACTTGCGTAGCTACGACCGCAGGAAGTACGTCTGAGATTGGAGGGTCTAAATTTTGCTGGGTTATTGTACGACTCTTTTTCACGGGAGAGGGTGGGGGCGGTGCAGGGGTTGGCGGTGGGGGTACATCTGAGATTGGGGTTGGCGGTGGTGTAGGTGTAGGTGGAGGGTACGTTTGTGTAGGTGTAGGGGTTGGTGGGGTTGGTGTAGGTGTAGGAGTTTGTGTAGGAGGGAGTACGTCTGAGTTCAAGTTGATATTTAATCCTATCGGCGCGCCGGGCGTAGCTATCTGTATATTATTATTATAACCTCGATGAATACCGACTAAAAGCTCCATATTTGATGGAATCAAATATAATCCGGGGCTAATCACAAAGTTTAACGAGCTTCTAGCGTACTGTAAAGAATCTTGAAATCTGGTTATAGAAGATTCTAAGTCCATATGGCTATTTATAACGCCTTCTACTATATTTTCAAATTGTCTTTGGGCATCTAATCCGGTACCCGCGGTTAGTATACTCGTTTTTGCTTGGGCTTGCGCGCCGAGTATGGCGTACACATACGTTCTAACGCTTTCGTTTATTTGTTCTATACCAACGTCGGTAAACGAGCTCGTCTGACGTATGAGAGCTCGAAAACCGAGTCGTACAACGTCTACGGATTGTCTGATATACATGACGGTGTACTTACCGTACTTATACGTATCATCCGGCGTGGTAAAACCCATTTTGTAATAACCACCAGGTTGTGGATCTAAGTCTTCCTCATCGTGTATATAATCTATACCGGGTACCGGTAAATATTTATTCGAGCCTCTATCGTAATAGTACGCAGTACCTAGACCCGCTGATGCTAAGTCTACGGTCTGTTTAAAACTCACGTTTGGATCGACTTGAAAGCGTCGACAAGCATCGCTATAAGCACCGTGATCGATGCTATTGTTTAGATCATCGAATGCATCGTTGTTTGGAACTGGGCATTTTAGAAAGTATAGTATCTTTCTGATCGTGAAATATACGTGAAACTTGAATAAAGCCGATATTACGGGGTTTTTGTGTAGCAACGATTCTAGTCCTACGCCGCAACCAGAAGTCGCGCACCAAAATGCAAAGTTTAGTTGATTTTGATAAAACGTCATGGGATCCGATGCATAACGTTCGACCGCTTCATCGCTCTTCACGTCGGACATTTTATAAGCGCTAAATATATCCGCTAAATTAGCGATAAAACTCGCGTTCGTGTTAGCGTTTACGATGATGCTAAGTTGACTCAAGTGCATGTTCAACGGGGTACTCTCCGGGCTTATCGCTTCGTACTTGTCGCTATCGTCTTGACCTCTAGCTAGATTCACGATATCTAGAGCATTCTTTACCGTTCGATTATTAACGTCTAAAAATTTCATAAGTTGAGTGAATTTCATTTTTTTATTTTAAATCTTATTTATAAGATTTAAATATAAAATGGAATCGCACGTTTTTGAAATGTTTGATAGCGAACAAACGTTTAGTCTGTCAAAACCTATAGATAACTCTAAGAGAGATTACAGTATGAGTTTAACCAGCGCGATAGTAACCGCGGGCTTCTACAACATGCCTAGTAATAGCGAAATTCTCTATTTTATACATCAAATCGATCCAAACACTGGGAAAAAAACGGGTAGTACGGATGGTAAAATTGATATTCCGGCTGGATATTACGATATAGATTGGATCGAAGAGAGACTCAGTAAATTAGTTTGGTTAGAAGTCTCTGTAGATAAACTTAATAAAAAAATATCTTTAAATGTAACGGAAGAAAATAGCGTTCTACGCTTTGATAAAAACATTAAACAATTGTTGGGGATATCGATCAAAAACTTAGTTTTTGGCATAGATTACGTAGGGTATTATAATACAATGCCTATCGATGCAATTGTTTTACATTGCGATCAGTTATCTACGTCTAATAATTTCTATAACGGAGGGGGAACGCACTTGTTAGACGTTATACCGATAACGAAAAGAGACGATACGATTATCGAGCGTGCAAGATTAACCGCTCGTAGACTCGTGGGTGATAAGATAAACCAACTTAGCTTTAGTATCAGAGACCGAGACGGCGATTTAATAAATAATCGAGGAAAAAAGATTAGTTTTAACTTGACGATCGGTAAATTTTAAGCGATTTTTTAAAGCTTTTTTTTGTTCTAATAAAATGGAATCGCACGTTTTTGAAATGGCTAGTAACGAACAAACTTTTAGTCTATCAAAACCTATAGATAACTCTAAGGGAAATTACTGCATGAGTTTAAACAACGCGATATTTACCGTCGGTTTTTATAATATAGCTCAACGTATGACTATAGGATGGCAAATAGTTTCAGGCACTAGTGTAACTAACGGCGAAACGGTAATTCCACCTGGAAATTATACTATCGATGAGTTAATAGCTAAATTTAATGAATTAAGATTGATCGTAGTTTCCGTAGACAAGATTAATAAAAAGATTATTTTTAATCTCGGTATGGTATCGGAAGATCAATATCTTCATATTAATTTCGATCTATATACTCGAAAAGTGTTGGGTCTACCCTTTAATTGGAGCCCTTTGAGTGATGGTGAACTTGTAGGATATTATGGTCTGAATTACGTTAATGCAATTTTTTTACATTGCGATCAGTTATCTACGTCTAATAATTTCTATAACGGAAAGAGCACGCATTTGTTAGACGTTATACCGATTGCATATATTAAGGCCGAATCGGATGTAATAGCGACTGTCCAGAATAAAAGAAAAATTACCATACCTCTAATTAGGAGTAAAATACCCGAACTGAGTTTTCCTTTCAGAGACTGTGACGGCGATTTAGTCGAGAATAACCATAAGAAATATATTTTTCGAGTAGATATTTATAAAAATTCTTGTTCTAATCTTTAGAGAATCCTAATTTTGTTATTACACTCGGTACAATTACCGTTTTTAGAAAAAGTACCTCGACCGCAGATATTACAAGGGTCTAAGGCTCTACCATTTGTTTTAAATCGCTGCGCATGCATGGGACAATATATATCACACTTTGATACTGCTTTATTACAGAGATTTAAACTTTTACAAAGTAACCACGAACATTTATGTTCTCGTGGATTAAATTTTATATCTAGTTCTTTTATAACTCTTTTATACTTAGTTTTAGACATCGTTTCAATGCGTTCTAGTCGCTGCCTTCTTTTTAAAGTATGATTCATACAAAGTTGCGTAGTTGATTGAGTTCCAAAACCACAAATCAAACACGGCTTAGGCGCTTGATCGCGTATTCCAAAATGTTTTAGACACCAAGGTCCTTCATT
Organism: Hippasteria phrygiana; assembly: GCA_037893225.1. NCBI lineage: Eukaryota > Metazoa > Echinodermata > Asteroidea > Valvatida > Goniasteridae > Hippasteria > Hippasteria phrygiana. The sequence goes on from JAZGUH010000249.1 coordinate 158,954, forward strand.
TTTACAAGTAGTTAGCTTTCCAACGTTTAACCAATTACACATTATTTTATAAGTTATTTTTATTATATTTTTGTTTTAATTTATCATTTTTTTAAAAAACGTTCTCGAATTTTTTTTGTTGACTCATAATCTCCTAAGATATATCTTTTATAATGCCCATGCATTAGCGTGTGAATTCCATCGTCTAAGATATGTCGTTTGTCGTCTCTAGGATTTAAAGACACTTTATTTAGAGTCACAGAGTTCATGATATGTTTATCACTTTTTAACATATTCATGTCGTGCTTATAAATTGTGCTATCGAATAAACAGTCTTTATAATTTTGATGAATTATCTTTTTTTCTACTACCGATTTTTTAACTCCTTTTGATTTCTTAATATTTTTACCATCATCCATTAAAATAGAGTACATTTTTGATCTGATGCAAACTACTTCTTTAATCAGTTTTCCACCACATTCGTCTTTAAATTTACCGATGACTTTCTTGTTTGAATCGTTGTATAAAAAGTGATCTTCTGGATAGTTAGAAAAATCGTACAAGTCGGATTGTTTTTCCATATCTTTATACACGTCCTCAGTTTTTATATGTAAAAGTAATGAATCGGTATCTGTATATATCATTTTCACGTTTTCTCCATACTTTACTTTTAGGTGATCGTAATAAAACGCATACATTAAAAGTTTACTTAGATCTAAAATCGCCAAACCGCAATAGATTGGTTTTCTCAAATTAACTTTGGTTTTATACTTTTCTATCATAAGTAAGTCGCACCGTTCAAATATCGTCGCACACTTGTAATTGGGCTTAGCCATCATTTTTCGAATTCTATCTTCTTCGTGCACCCTAGCCAGTTGGGCGTCTGTTCGGCTTCTAACATTTTCCATAGTCTTACCAAATACCGCGTTATTCATCAATTTAAAAAAGTCTTTTTCAAACTCTACCTTCGCTTTTTTTCTTAGCTGGGTATTCTTATCGATGTAAGATTTCATCCAAGGCATCTGTTTAAATTTTAATATTCTATGTATCTTAGTACACACTAAACCGTGAGCGAGGTAAAATTTAAGATTTGTATAATGAAGTACGTACTTTTCTTTTTTGTAAGCAGTGCCAGCTAACTTGGTTTCGTTTGAAGTATTAGCGTTTGTTTCTATTAGTAGATCTAATTGATATGCTGAAAGCCAATCTGTGTCTATCTTTACATTTTCAGCCGCCATAGGTAAACCGTTATGTAAGTCGTGTAAATGATCGGGATATTTTAGATCTACTTCTAAAATATATCCCCAATAGCCACCATCATCTAACTCGTGCAAGTATTCATCGGTAAATAGAGGTAATTTCTTTTCATCGACCCATCTAAACTCGCCGCATGGTAATGGTTGAGACATAGCATAGCCGTATAGATTATTAGCATCTAGGTAAGTAATATAGGAACTAGGTTTATTAGAATCGTAAGTTTCTTTTATATACTTGTTATTAGCTTTAGCATAGCGAATATCTCCTACGCTTGATATCCCTCCTCTGATTCCTTTCTCTATAAATAGGTGCTGGTCTATATCCGTTAATAATTCAAGTTTTACTTTAGAGTGTTTTAACAAAGCGTCCCAACTTAGCGATGGTAGCGTTAAATAATGACACGGGTCTAATCCATAATTGTTAGCCGATGTATTTCTAAAGTTTTCAAATACATCGGCTAACAATAGAGTATCTGTGGTTACGTATAGATCGTGATATTCGCCCATATTTTTAATATCAAAGATCTGCCATACTTTTTTAGCGTGTTCGTATTCTTCGTCAGATATGCCGTTATTAGTCAATGTGCTATAAAAACACTCTTTTGGTGGTAAACTAGTTTCATCAAATTTTTCAAAACTATCCATATATTCGTACGGATATACACCTTTTTTAATCAAGAGATCTCGTTTAATTAGATCATAATCAGAACTTATTTCGTTTAGAGTAAGTTCTTTTTCGCTAAATACAGGTTCGTCGTCGTCGTCACTGTCGACGTCACCGTCTACAGCAACACCGTCGGCGAAGTGCTCGCCGATGATGGCCATGAAGTCGTCGTCAACGACGTCGTCGTCGTCAACTTTGGTTCTACCGTTGTTGACGATGTCTACGTCATCGTTCTTTCTCGTCGCTAAACCGATATATTTAAACGCCTCTCTCGGGTTAGCAACTATTAGTTTGGCTAACGAAGTAGATAAGAAATGAAACGAATCTATAAATTTAAGTTGACCTACTGAAAATGTAATATATTTTTCCGAAGTTTTAGGTATACAAGTTAGCCGACCTGTAGTTTCAGCAATACTCTGCATAATTAAATGTGCGTCGTAATTTTCTAAATTATGAATTACGACTGGTATTTTTGTTACCCTCGGTTTTATTTGTAATTTTAAGTTGCAAGCGATGTGCGCGGCTCCTCTGTACTTACCAGTGATGTGGCAATGATCTCTACATTTTCTAAACGCGTATATCTCTTTATCGCACAAGTCACAAAATATTAGAGGATGTTTGCTATTCTCGTCTACTTCAACTCTTTGAAATCTTCTAGGTTTAGGATGGTACCATATAGCGCGTAGCAAGTCTTTTTTAAGGAGTTGACCTCTTTTTCCACTAGGTTCTCCCAATTTTATTCCCTCGTCTTCGATGATTGTTAGTAGTTCTTTCTGAGTTTTTGTATCTAGATTGTGGTATTTAGGTTCGCAATCAAATTCTTCTCCAATTTGCTCCGGACATTCGCATTCGCAAGTATTTTCTTTACGACTGAGAGAATACCCGCAAATCCAACAGTCTTTAGCCTTTTCATAATCGGTTTTATCTTGCGGGGTAAAAATCATATCTTTGTGTCGTTCAAATATCTCATTGATTCTATCTTTCTCTAGAGTTAAACTGGATAAAAAATCTGACGTCGCACCTCCCCCTCTATAAGTCTTAGGTTTGCCTAGAACTCTACCATCGGGTCCTATTACTATATAAGAATATCCGCAAGCGACGTGTTCGCGAGTCTTTTTGATAGATGTTGGAGGGGTGTCATCGTCGTTGTCGACGAGTGGTCGTAAGATACTTTCAAAATCTGCGTATATGACAAAAGGCACTGGCTGTCTATTTTTATAGTTTTTAAACTTTAGAATGTTGTTTGTTTTATCCGGTAATACCGCTACTGCAGGTTTTTCACAAATGCCTTCGCAATCTATCTCGTGTTTGTCTAGAATAGATTGTTTCGAAAAATGTTGCAGGCATCTCATACAAAAATATTTACGTCCGTGGTGGCCGGTTTCTTTAGATAATAGTCTAGAGATGTTTCTTATCCAACAATAATGATTATTCTCTTTTTCAGAAAATAACAACAGATTGACGAGAGACAGATCGTTCTGTCTTTCAACGTTTTTGGTTATTTTTAGTGGGTAAATCATGCCCCCTTCATAACCAAAAACGTTTATAGCGAGATTGTTCTGTCTTTCGATCTTGTCGATATCTGTAATGGGCGTGGGAAATTTTACATCGGTAAAGTCTAAGTCATCATTTTCTTCGTAGATTGAAGTTTGATCGTAATGAATTTTATAATTGGCATTATTTTTAATCGATTCTTTGACAGAAGGCTTAAATTTTGATAGGGCAGCTCTCAAACACCATCTTATGCATTGCTGATCTTTATTTTTTATGTTTACAACCGCTAGTTTACGACGAATTGGTGGGGGTAATGGAATATAAGAACTACCTCTTATCGGCTGATATCTAGAAACGTTGATGTATAGCGCTTTTAAATCATTAATGATAAACCCGCTTCCTTTTTCTAGAAAGTTTTCTATTTTTTCGATTATAACATCCATCTGTTGTTGCACTCGCGAGTCTATCGAGTCTATCGAGTCTTGATTTAATACGACTGATTGGGGTCCTGTAAATACCCTAGTAACATCGACGTGAGTCTCGGCTACATAATCGATTTTTCTAAAGACAATCTTAAATACGATTTGAAATTTATAGTTCCCAAATTCGTGCGATGAGTCAGCTAATGTATTTAAAAATGCTAAAGGATCGGTTTGAATTTCGTAGATGAGCATCTCGTAATTACGTAAACTGTTTTTAAATTGTTTGGGTGTTGTTTCGTGAAAAACTACAATATTTAATTTGTTGTCAGGTTTTTTATAATACCCGCGTATTGCGACCTCAAAATCCTTTTTCGTATGTTGCCCTCTCTTACCTGTGGGCTCACCCAACTTTATTTCGTTATCAGAAATTAATTTTTCCAGAGTCTTTTTAGATTTATACCGCAAATTGTTATAAAGTGTCTCATTCTTTTTTATCGCTGATATATAATCTCGTCTGATATACGTATTACCGCGCCCTGTTGGCGCTCCTAAACGAAGAGAATATTTCTCGGTATACTTTTCTAAATAGCTTTTTTTCCACCGCGTGTAACCTACCGCTGGTATAATTACGTTCACCATCTTATAATAAGATATTATTTTATTTTTATTTTTAAATTTTTTTTATCATTTTTTTAGACTGGTTTTTGGGCGATTTTTTTTTAGCTCAGGAGGCCCATAATAACGTAGTTCGGGGGGTAAGCGACTAAAAAACACTCTTATTTTCTAGATTTTTAAATAAATTTTGGTGTATATCTATACACCAAAATCTTGCTTAATTTTAGACACATTTTAGATGATTTTGGAATTCTTAAAATCATCTAAAATTTGATGTATATCTATACAGCAAATTTTGGGGGTAGTCTTATATGCTCCTTTACATACTACTCCAGACCATTCGATCCTCAATAGAGCACCGAAGTGATGACGTCAATGCAATGTTTGGAACCAGAATACTTTTGTTATGCGTTTGCATGACTGGCTGTTAACAAAGGAACAGTCGAAATTTACATTTGTTTGGAACCAGTTGTCATGCCAACTGACGTCAGACTTCAGTACTCTATATGAATTTTTAAAATGTGCCACTAAACCTGCCACAATTGTATAACGAGTTAATACTCTGTTGACAGGAACAGAACTCACCAAAGATTGTACAAAATTGATTTACAGCCAAATGAAATAAAAAGAAAACATTGTGGGGTAATAATTGCATTAAATCCCTCCTACTATTTAAAAGGTCAAAATCAGTCAAAATTTTCTTCCACCTCCCCTGCTATACTTTTACACAGACATGATCAGATTACATGTGCTTTTGTACTATGGCAGGAGGGTCAAAAACAATCACCTTGACTGATTTTGACCCATACAACAACATGGCTCAGAATGTATGTTTGCGTAGGAGGGTTTTAAAAAGTATAAAAACAAGCCCATGTATTTGAGCAATAGACCTTGTGTGTAGCGGCTATCTATGAGGGTAATGTCTTTGTTATCCTTGGATAGGCCTGGCATAAGTAAACCTTTTGTGCTTACATTGTTACAGAATTTGAATGACAAAAATATACCTCAAAGATGGCCGCTGTCTGCGGCGGCGATTTCTCATCAAAGGTTGAGGGGGACGGAGGAAAAGCGCAAGCAACAATAATAAGCCAGTTCAGTATTTTGGCTGGTCTTGCTATAATTATGCTGGGTGCATGTTTGGATAGCTCGTGCAGCGTGTTCTGTTATATGATATGCGCGGGCGGACTGTTTACGTCATGCTACGGACTGCTAACTACATGAACTAGCAGGTTGAGCAGTCCAGCCGTACACTTGCGGGTGCGCCTAGTTGCGTTGGGCCCGGTGTAAAAGGTACCCCCCCCCCCCCCCCCCCCCCCGATAAATCTGTCCCGGCAGTAGCGTATCCAGCTTTTTTTGTGCCAGGGAGGACAAACAACGTCTGAACCGTCCGAAAAACGTCTTTAAAATACTATTTCCTTTTGCTTTTTATGACGCCTCAAATGCCGGGGGGGGGGGGGGATTTTTCAGGTCGCGATCCGGTAAATGTGTCCGGGGGGATAGAATTATCTAGATAAATGTTGTTTTGTCCCCCGGTTGGACAGAGGAAAAAGCACACAACCAACAATAATTGTTAAGCATTTTGTACTCGGTGTCTCTAGAGAAATTTTTCAAAATGTGTGCGGATCTTTGTGTATTCTGGTGCATACTGCATTGTTACGGTCTGAAAATCTCCAGACTTTCCGCAAATATAAATTACTAGAAAAAAACCTGAATTTTCTCAGATGCAACAAAGAAATCAAACAAGATCACACTGATATAAAGAACAAAGAAACAATGTGATTTAATAATGAGAATATTCGAGAATCAACAGGGTTTAACAAGTGTAGAATTAAGAAAAGATCTTATACAATATATAACTTAACAGATCTTACGGGCAGGACTTATATAGGTGAGGGCTCAGACGACTTGGGCAGCTCTGCAAAGGGCGAGGACTTGGGCGAGGACTTGGGCGAGGACTTGGGCGAGGACTTGGGCGAGGACTTGGGCGAGGACTTGGGCGAGGACTTGGGCGAGGACTTGGGCGGGGACTTGGGCGAGGACTTGGGCGAGGACTTGGGCGAGGACTTGGGCGGGGACTTGGGCGGGGACTTGGGCGGGGACTTGGGCGGGGACTTGGGCGGGGACTTGGGCGGGGACTTGGGCGGGGACTTGGGCGAGGACTTGGGCGAGGACTTGGGCGAGGACTTGGGCGAGGACTTGGGCGAGGACTTGGGCACTCAGAAACGGACAAGGACAACTCCAATAATGCGAGCGAATACAGTTCTTTGGCGAGCTGGAACACGGGGCGAATTCACCTCCAAAACAGCCGAAGAGAGACGAAAACAGCGGGGGACAACACAAACTGGCTCCCGTTGCCAAAATATGGGGATATGAGACCCCAAATAATGAACCAACGACAGTTCACAAATAAATGTCTCTTCCGGGAATTTATTTTATTTTATTTTATTTAAAATCTTTAGACATAATGAAAAAATAGAGAGAAACTAAGAAACCAACATACAAAAAGGAGACATATAATAAGGAAATAGATTGAGAAAATAGAATAAGATAAACAGGGGCCTGTCACGGAATGAACAAAAGTATAAAACTGTCATCAAGAGATGTGTTCATCCAAACCCCTGATTACAATTAAGGTAAAAAGTCAACAAATAACAGTAAAAATTAAACTCAGCTCTAACTGTCTCCAGACGCTTACGCAGACCAGTCATATACAGGTCAGAGGTTAGTCTTGGTTCAAGACGTTGTTACGTATAATACGCGATAACCAGCCGCCGCGAGAGGGCGTTATTAGCCACGAACTATTAATAGCCACGAACCGCCAGAAAAGAGCAAGAAATGAGTAAATGAGCAACAAAAAGAGCAAGAAATGAGCAAATGAGCAGCGAAATTAGTACATGAGCAAATGAGCAGCGAAATGAGTGGGTGGTTAAACGAATCTTCTTCAACAAATACAAGGATTTTCTGTCAAGTTACCTACATCTAAAGGATAGTGATACTCATCAAGATATTGTGGAAGATCTCGAAGAAAAAGTAGATAAGGGTCTAGAAGTAAACAAAGCCCTGAACAGAGTAATGCCTAAACACCAGGCCAAATTTGATGGACTGTTCCAACAAGATGAAGAGGAACTTGAATAGCGAGGAAGACAGTTATGATTAATGACCAATAGTTTCAGAAAGACTGTTGTATTTTTATAATTTTACTTCTTTATGCTGAACGCTAATCACATTAGCGTATATTTTACAAATTTACTTTTAATTTGTACATTTGCTTAAAATGTTTACTTTTAGTTTTCGCTTTTTCGTAATCTACTTTGATTATTTCAATTTTATGTTTTATGTTTAAATTTTTACGTGAACTTTTAGCACGCTTACCTTTAAAACCCGTTACATGGCTCACTTTATACTTCCCGGTCCAATAAAACAAGTAAATTTAGGAGCAACAGTGTCATATAATTTACTACTTGTCATAATGTTCGTCTATGTTAAAGAAGAAAAAACATAGAAATGACGATTAAGGAAATCTTCAATAAATGGGCAGAGTTTGTACCGATAAATATATGAGTGAATACACATGAACAAATATTGAATTTATTTGAGTTTTATTGCAAAATGGAATAGGTTTACCTGACGGTTAGACTCCGTGTATTCCTTTCCCCATGGTGTGCCGCTCTGTCTGAAGTATGAACGACAGACCCAAGCATTCATTACAAGCAGTCCCCACACATATGAAGTGCCACGCAGAGTCTCCGAGCTCTTCTTAAAAGAATGTATGTCCTGACTAAACCGTAGCAAACATTTCCATTATAATTCTTTGACCCAAACCCATCAATGAATAGTTACAAATGTATAGTATATAGACCTAAATTACAGTAGGGTGATTGAAAGCATCTGTCTAGACTTCGTTTTTGTGTGTAAATCCTCTTCACCATCATTACTACAATGTACATAATTACGTACCATTTAGATTCACCTTCCACCATATAATAGTTGCGACCAATCTCTTACATAATCCCTACACAGTACATCCTGTATAATCCTCTTATCTATTGTGTACTGAGACCTTCCACCGTAGTTGCAACCGGCCTGTACGTGGACAACACGATGGTGCTGACTTGTATACACAATACGGCCGTGCGTGTACAAAATTTTCTTGCAAAAGTGAGCTACGCGAAAATTATGTTTTCTACACCACCACCGCACTAGTCTTGGTTCCAAGACGTTACTGTCTGATACTTGTCATCAACAGAGGGCGCAATTTACAGGCTGTCACCAGCGGGCGAGCGAGCGCGCGATCAATCACGGAGTTACAGTAACGTCTTGGATATTTCTTACTTTTGGGGGCGGGACCCGACTATGGAAATCGTGGCTAAACATGCATCATTCATATCACGTGACTGGTCTGACCTCCATGGTTAAGTTTGACCGATTCCCCCAATTATGCAAAATGCGCCTGCGGTCGACGCGACGTGTAATATAATACCGTTTGAAAAAAAACGTGGATGTACCATGGAGGAAGGAATGGATGTACTACTGTGTACAAAAGCCACTTGTAGGCCTACATACAATGTACATGCACATGTATTTATGTACAATGTACATCCACATTTGAACACTGTGGATTGTATTGTATAGTGTACGTATACGTACTTGAACTTCAAGTTTGAATAACTTGGGAGTTTCTGATCTTTCTTGCTACGTCCCAGAATGAGATAATGATAATTTACCTGCAGGTGTGCACTTTAATCTGGGATGTCAATTAGCCAATGTTAATGAATAAATGCAGAATAGTCAAATTTTTAAATTATTTTTTTATCAAAGATTGATTTTTGCCAGTCTTGTACAAACATGTGGTGCCTTTTTTTGCAGCCAGCCATGGCCAGGCCCAGTATTGTATTGGATATTTCAGTCCAGTTAGTTGCATGCACAATTTACAGGACGGTCTTTGGTCAACTTTTGACTGAAAAACGTTTTTACTCACTTTGTCTTCAAGGTGGAGCTTAAATTCATCATTGTCTTATTTATTTATATTTCTCCCAATAAAACATTCCTCCACTAAATACATTACATTCCTACATGTGTATAGTAATCCATATATACTAATATTTGAAAAAGTGAACATGAAGAAGAGAAGTCTGAAATAGCAAGCCCAGCAAACCACTTAAATGCAGTGGATTTAAAATCAAAGTAGATGGTTAACTTCACTCATTTATTTTAATTCTTGAGGTAAACATAATTTTTCACTGGATAAAATGTATTTCTGTAAAGATTTTAAACCATTATTGTAAAGTTACATTTATGTTAACATATACTTTACCATTGAAGGTTAGAACTGCCACAGAGTTCATCAGAAATATGAAACACACCATTTGTTACATCTCTTTTTTCATGTATTTTCAATTTCCATCCTGAAAAATTAAATTGGCAGATGTACCGGTCATTATACTACTCAGTGTAAAAAAAATCGACATTACATGTACATGTATAATACATTTATTTATACAAACTGGCTGGGACGTCCTCCATTCTGAAGTCCTTTTTTAAGTTCATCACCTCACATGTTTATACACCAGTGTTCTAGCTCATACAGTGTACATGCACAATATATAATGTACATGTCATCGGGTAATACCTTCTCATAAATTGTTACCTTCACTCAAGCGCGCCTCCATGATTTGACTATGACATGTGTGGAGACCGAGAAAAGGGGGGGGGGGTTATCATGACATTTCCAAAACCAACCAACTGAACATTTCGAAGGGGGGGGGGGGGGATTGGACACTACGCTGTTTATTATACATGTATTAATTATGGTCCATACACAAACCCAAATTTAACCCTCTTTCCGACAATTCTACTGTAATTTCCATATGAAATATATAATTACCTCCTGGTCTATTTTAATTTTTTTCTTCTGCCTGGTTTTATTGTCTAGGGGTGATCTTGTCATAAAGTCTTGTCATCTTGTCTAAACAGTTGCCTGTTACACTTGGGGTACCACAAGGTTCGATTCTAGGTCCTCTGATGTTTATTCTGTACATGAATGATATCATATTAGAGATGGAGGGTACTGAAATAGAAATGTATGCTGATGACTCGACTTTGTACACAAGTGATAGAGACATAAAAACAATTAATGACAACTTGTCTAGCCAGATGTGTCCCATTTCAGGATGGATTGCTGATAATCGGATGGTTCTCAATATAAACAAAACTGAGTGTATGTTAATTGGTTCTCGTAAAAAGGTTATGGCTGCCATTAATCAATTTTCAGTTGGAAGATCCAATTCTCAAATCACCCCTGTGAAATTACATAAGTTGCTCGGTGTTCACTTTGATAATTACCTTTCATGGGATACTCATGTCGAAAATGTATGTTCTAAGCTTAGAGGACGACTTCATATATTAAATAAAATAAAATACCTCCTCCCTTTGAAAGCTAGAAAGGATTTTTATACAGGGTTAGTGCAACCACTTATTGATTATGGCTGTATTGTCTGGGGAAACTGTAGAAAAGAATTACTAATCAAAATACATGTAATTATGAAACGATTTGCCAGAACTATTTTGGATGTTAAGGATGTTAAGCATAGCTGTACAGTCCAACTTTTTAAGGAGCTTGGCTGGCTGCCAATTAATACCAGAATCAATTATTTTGAGACGCTGCAAATGTTTAACGTTGTTCATGGCAATGCCCCATCCTACTTAAAGGATATGTTTACATATGTGAATATGGTACATAATTATAACACCAGAAGTAGTCATGCCCATGCTTTTTATCTTCCTAGATGTACGTTAGCCACTGGGCAGAGATCTTTTAAGTATAGAGGGGCTACAATTTGGAATAATCTAAATGAAAACTTGAGAGCTGTTACAAATGTTGCTACTTTTAAACAAAAGTTAATACATGACCTCAAACAAAACCTGTATGATTGTGATACATTTTCCCTAGAACATAACATTTAGTACGTGTGTTCTGAACTTGCAATTCCTGCCTTTTAAATTTTTACTTGTACATTTCGGATGTATGTCAGTTTGTTTGGCGATTTGTTGGTTGGTCAGTGGGTGGGTCGGGTGGATGGTTGAGCTGTTGGGTTATTTCTTTGTCGGTTGGTCAGTCGTTTGGTCAGTCGGTTGGGCGGTCGGTTGGTTGATTGGTGGTTGGGTTGTTGGACAGTTTGTATGTTCGTCCCTGTTTGGGTTTCCTCGAGTGTTAAAGGTATCCATGAAATATCTCTTTCTCGTACTTTTAATATTTGTTTCAAATATTGCCTTAGCTTTTTATTGTAATTTGTTGCTAAATGTACTTCTGTTTTAATGTCTTGTATATTTTGATTTTATGTATGATGGCCCATTGAAAATCACCTTCGTGGTGACGTGGCTACCATCTTTAAATAAAGTTGTTATTATTATTATTATATAAAGTGTGTGTGGGTGGAGATATATTCCCCATCCCCACAACCCCGAAATCTATGTTTTTGCCTTCACTTATCAACACTTCTTCTTGTCGACAATATTTTTGGGATTATATTTAACTATAAAAGTTGGGCTATTATGTACGCCGTATGTATCACCTTTTGTTAATCCTTTCCGATATGTTTTCCTTTGTATAAAAATTGTTGTTAAAAAATTTCTTTTTGAAAATGATCAATTATGACTGTAATGAAATCAATTGTGATGTAGTTCTTTTAACCAATATATGTACACCGACTACTGCATGTATTTTTTCTATTACATGTGGAATAGTAACCACGTAAACACACTGGCTGTCATCAAAGGTTATAGTTCTAAATTTGCATTCGGAAGTATTAAAATATACCTCACATGTTCACTCATCATCCGCAAAAATATTTCGTATAGGCCTACACTTTATTTAATGTCTAAATAAACTTCAGCTGCACTACAGAAATCAGCTGCACTACAGATACTTCGCGGATTTTAACGACACGTACGTCGTGCCGCCTACACGTCAACTTAAAAAATATTTCCCACAGACTAGACATGACAGACTGGGTCACGCGGATCGCGCAATCCTTCATCCAAAACAATACAACGGTCGACGCGTCGGGCCCGGGTGCGGTGAATTCAAATTTCCAGACAACACAACACACATACACAAAAAACCGCACCCAGAGGGTGATGACCGCACCGCGTCCTATTTAATCGGGCATGTTCGCCAAGTTATGAATAATTCATTTGTCAAGGTCAAACTCAATCGCTGATTGGCTCCCCCGGAAAGTCGGGGGAGAATGTCGAAAAAGTAATGAAAAAGTTAAGACCCGCGGACAGAAATATCCAAGACCTTCGTGGAAGTGAAGAACCGAGCAAAGAACAGTAGAATCGATTCTTGTCAGAGCGCGTAATATATAAAACATTATCGAATACAATCCGAATCGATTTACTGAGAAACAGCGCCCTCGTTCGGAAGGAAAAAAGGAACACGAAGGTCTTGGAACCAAGACTACCACCGCACATACGATGTCATGGCCTTGTGTACAATTTAATGGTTCTGGATACCCTGCACGATATGGGGGGAAAGGGTACCCCCCCCCCCCCCCCCTTTATCCCTATACCCTAAGCACACTCCAGATTATTGTTATCTAACACATCCCCCTAGATTTCTGAATAGAATTCCTGAGATTCCGGGAACACAATGACCAACACAAAAGAGGGGGGGGGGTCCCTTTTCCCCCATATCGTGCTTCATATGTGGTTCTGGCGGCAATTTGGCCGGATATCCTTTGCGCAACTGGTGATGCAATATCGGTGCGATCATTGGGCTGACCATCACTCCGTCTATAGACTAATCCGACGAGCAAAATTAGAAGCCATCTTTGGGTACCCAATCGAGCGGTACCATACACGCGCGCTCGTCATACGCGCGCACTCATTGCGCCTTTGACCAATAGAATTGCCAAAGTAAACACGCGCCTCTAAAGTAAGAACGCGTATGACGCGCGCGCGAGCGCAGTACTGCCCGATTGGAATTGGGTACCCAAAGATGGCTTCTAATTTTGTTCGTTGGAATAGTCTATAGGCCGCAATACATCCCATTTAAAGCTGTTGTTTCGTGCAACAATGCTGGGGACAACTTAATTCATAGCTGATAATACGTAAAATATTATAGAAATCTTGAAATTGATTATCCCCATTGATAAAAATTGCACATTAAGCCGTAAAAAGCAAATACTTTCTCAATTTTTCTGTTTTCAAATTGCGTGAACGTGGATGTTGAGCTCATACGTTCAGCCAATCAGCAGCATTGTTACAAGAGTACGATGAGCCGTAAAAGCAATTGACCAATCGCGATCGCCGTATTATGTGGTTGAAGACCAAGATGGCGGCGCCCGTGGATAACACTGCCACGGCGAATGCTGCCGGATTTTCGTCCAAATTTGCATAATGCATGTCGTTCCTTCAGCCAAAACCAATTTTATTACATTTCGTAATGACAACTGAAAACGATTTGTCGACTTTGCAACAATGTGGCTGAAATTCGACTGCAAAGAGAGTGAAATTGTCACCGAGACCGCCACGAAGTTGGGCGTGATGTAGAATCATGCATTGCTGCACAACCAACAGTCAATATCGGCTATCACTACAGTTGTTTCAGCGCTTCTGTGACATCAGCAAAATAAGAGAGAAAGGAAAGCAAAACTTCCGCTCCAGGTGGGTACAAAAATGCAATTTATAAGCTTAAAATGGACATTTTATTTTGATAAACATGCTTACTGATCATGAACATTTTCCATTATTGTCATGATTTAGTCCGAGTAACTGGGACCGGAAAGATTTTACTTTAATACCCCCACCAAAATTGGTCAGGAACACCAAATCTTGGAAAATCGCCATCCATTTGTGTTCAGAATTGTATGAACACTTGGCACAACCTTGCTTGAATTTTGAGAATTTTGTTGGGACATTCTAGTACAATATGGGGGAAGAAAGTTTGTGTTTTCTCTGTTAGAAGTTCTTGGCACCATGTAGGCCAAAAGTCACTAAGTGTTCACATACATGTTGATTTCTTCCTAATTTTTTACAGATTTTGCCCACATAAATCTTTAAATAACAGGTTGTGCCACATGTTTAGACAGTTGTAATCAATGAGGGTTCCCAGCAAACATTTCACAATTGGCCCAATGCTGGCCCAGTATCGGCTGGTGAATTGGCCCAATGCTGGCTGCCAGTAACGGGCCAGTACAGTTTTGCACATTGGCGTTATATTGGCCCAGTACCGTGTGCCTTAATTGGCCCAATACCGAACCGTAACGGCTTAGTACAGGCCCAATGGTTATCTGCCTGTACTGGGCCAATACCGTTATGCCAATATTGGCCCAGTAAACGAACCGTAACGGCCCAGTACAGGCCCAATGGTGTTCTGCCTGTACTGGACCAATACCGTTGTGCCAATATTGGCCCAGTAAACGAACCATAATGGCCCAGTACTGGGCCAGTATAGAACTGCCACTATTAATGGGGCCCCTCCTGGGGGGGGGGGGGGGGGTCGGGGCTGGGCTTATATATAATTACGTGGGGGGGGGGGACGCGACAAAAGGACAATCGAGTGCCTACAAGTATTAAGTGGCACATGTATTTAATAGCCACATGTATTTTGATGTACCCACACAAGGACTTCAAGTGGGAAAACCATCCACACAATTACAGAGGTTGACAAACAACCAACATACATGTAAAAAACTCAAACAGCAAGTAAAGTTTGTAAATAATTAACTATTTTATTAAAACATAGAGCAACATTATACATGTACTCCTACACTTAAAAGTAAACTAAGTGCTCCTAACCTTTTCAAACCCATTTCAATATGTAGAGAAACAAATTAGTAATTCGCTCAGAAAATGTATTTTTATGACAATTTAAACGAACTAAAAATCTGGGTTTTTTCCCCCACAGCTTACACATCGTTGACACGGCAATGGTTGTCAATACATAGAAGAATGAAATCCAGCATACTGACATGAAGCTCCTAAAAAAAACAATATATGGGAAAAGCGTTATCTCTTCTGTTAAAGCTCAAGTTGCATCTTTTTGGTTGGCATAATGAGCCAGTACATGCGTAGTATAATAGCATAATATGAATGGCAAACGTTGTGGTGGTTAGATTTTATGAACAAAAATCAGGGGCGAGATTTGAGGAAAATGAAAAATCCACGAACAACTGGCCGACATTTCATTTGTATGGCATTACTGAAGAAAAGTGCACTGTTTACTAAAATATATACATGTACATGTTTCAGGTTGGAAGGTGAGGTCATTTTGGAATAATAGAAACAATTTAAAGAACAATATGGGAATTCCCAAAGGAAAAAGAAATAATCCCCAAGATTGAGTATCGGGATGTCCAGCAAGTCCTGCCAATAGTGAGAACGAAATACTTACATGGATCTCCTCGGAAAAATATTGGAAACGGGTTAGATCTTATGTTAAAGCTAAAGTTGCATCTATTCAGTTGGGATGAGCTAGCACACGCATTGAATAGCATAATATGGATGAAAAAACATTGTGGTCGGATTTTACAAAATCCGTATTAACAAAATTCAGGGATGAGATTTGAGGAAAATGAAATATCCATGAAACATTTGGAGACGTTTGATTTGAATGGCATTAATGAAAAATGCATCTGTGCACTCTTTGCCAGAAATTTAAAAAACTTCCAAAAAAACTTGAGAATTCTTACAAAAAATCCCGAAATCGGGCAAAGTCCGGAGAAATCTCACCCCTGAAAAATGTATACGGGAAAAAATCTAAAGATCTGTACTGAATAATTACAGACATATTTTGTCCAAATTTTAATTGGCATTCTCTTGGCGTTGCTTGGCCATCTCGATCTCTGCTTTTCCTTCCTCCGTTGCGATCTCCAGCATTCCGCAGCCACACCATAACCTCATTTGTAACATCAGCAGCTGTCCCTGACAGCGATGGAATCCTATTAATTGCATCTGAAATTGCAATTGCACAAACAAAGAGAAAGTAAATTACAATAACACAAGACTCAACTGGCACTATTCCATAATCACTACGGTGAACAAGTGATTATGGAATAAGGAAAATATATTTCTGTGTTCCCACTAGACACCTTTTCACACGATGCAAAGAAACATATATATTTTTAAAACAATTTTTCAGAAACTATTTTGTGCCTCCAATTGGAAAATTAGGTCCAGGCATTGGCCTGTTATGGCATGCAGTGTGCATTAATTAGACCTATGGCCGGTGTGGACGAGCCCCACCAAATTCACGAAGAAATAAAAGCGTACTGAAATGCACTCTTATCAGCTGAAATGATTTACAAGTATAAAAACTCACCAGTGTATACAATACGTACTTTGGCCTTCCACTCCAGCTACTTGGCAAGTAAAATGCAGCTAAAAAAATCGAGAAAACGTGACCGCTAACTGCACACTGTCTCCGGTTGCGTGTTGTAAATGTTGCACACGTGTCAAAATGGCGACGAGTCGATAGCATGCGCGCGCAAACGAACACGCATGCGGTTTCCCACAATGCTTTGCGTGCTATCCCACAAGTCTGTGCGCGCGATGTCGTACCGTGCGCCGGAATCGGTCCACTGTCGGCCCAATTATGACTGCGGAGATGTTGGCATATCGACTGCAGCGGCGAAATTTGCTTTAAAACGCGAGAATAATTCTTTGTGATTGTCGAACAGCTAGCTATAGAATAGAGCATACAACGCTGGGTCAGCGAGTTCGCGACCTCTCACTGCCGAGCTGTGCGTTCTATGTATGACGTAGAGGTCACGTGGTATGCTGCGCTGGTTTATCGTTGCGAAAAGTGGGGTGTACAATAATGGGTCCAAAATACCGTTTTATTTGCCAAATAAAGAATTTTCAGCACAAAAGATAATAGAAAGGTGGACTTTTATAACAATACCAATTTATTAAACCTCACATGATCTTGGATTTCTGTAAACCTTTAAGGCCGTGTACCGTCAGCCGTAAACGGTACTGCCGTTACCAGCCAGTACACTGCCAATATTGGGCCAATGGTGTGATGTTTGCTGGGTTGGTTATTTTCCAAGATTTTGCTGTTCTTGACCGATTTTGGTGGGGTGTTTTTAAGTAAAATCTTTCTAAAGTTTACATGTACAGTCTTTTTAATATTTGAACCTTCTAAATTATATTTTTCTATTTTTCCCACCGACGATGTGGGTAACTGTGCGAATGTCTTTAACCCTAACAGCCCAAGGCTTTTTACTAGAATCCTTCCCTAACCACACAAACTCCAACACTGTGTAGTAAACCAATGGCACATTCTTTGCACTTAGACAAAATCAGGGCATCAAGTCCCATGCAAAGTGATGGTGCCAAGGCTCTACAGTACCCAATCACACAAAATTCAACACAAATGGGGTGTTTGATTTTGGCAGGTTAGGGAAGGTTAGGGTTAAGAGAATGTCGTGTTAAGGAAGTTTTTTTTTTTTTGCATTGGTTTGAATTTTTATCTGTTTTTTTTTAATAGGAAAGAGTTCCATATCCGGGCATCACTTTAGACTTTAGTATACTGCCTTTTTAAAGGGGCCTGACTGACCCAATTTTATGTTTTAAATGGTTATTTTTTTCCAGTACAAATTAATACCATCCCAAATTTATCTTTGTACAGTAATACAAAAAAGGCATTATATTTCCCGACCAACCCTACTTGAAAGGTGAAAGGCCCTTCCACTTGTTTTGGGGTGTATTTTTTCATTGCACTATGGTACAATAGACCCCTGTACTGATGAGGTCATGGATGTTTATCGTGGTGTATGATGGGAGCAATAGGGGGTCATTTTAGCCCAAGTGTACACTAACTCTTGGAAGCAGACTACGCATAATGAAGCTGTCGACAAAATTCCAAATCTTTTCAGTGATCAAAATTGTTCCTCTTTACAGTTTTTGACTAGAATGGGTATATCCAAAACTACAATATTTTGTTTTGTCAAGTGTAATTCAATAATGACTATTAAAGTATTCAAGTAAAAAATGACCTGCTAATGCTCCCATAATGCAACACGATTACATCATCAGTACATGGGTCTATTGAACAAGAAAGGACTAAGAAGAAAATATTTGTTTCCCGTAACCCGACCGACCATAAAAACCTAGAGCCTAGATCCCCCCCCCCCCCCAAAAAGAAATTTCATTTACTATCAATTGTCATTTCACTCTAATATTTTTACCCCAATAGTTTAAAGAACTATTAGGGAAGCCCTTACTCTATTAATTTATTTTTGACTTTCGGAAAAGGAACTACACTTACAAGTGAAAATAAAAACAAATTCCAATTTTTTTGTCCCTACATGCACCTACCGACCCTATTTTCCCCAAAGTTTGTCAATACATTTTAATGTAGTAAAATATGTTGAATCAACTTTTTTTCTTTCCTTGTCATTTTGCAGATGAGGGAACAGAATTGAACCAGCGAGTTACAGTCCAAGATGTAGGAGATGTAGGAGAGCCACCAAGAAAACGCACACTTCGATCAGATGTCAGGAGAGAATGGAGGAAACGCCACATGTTCCAGGAGGAATGTTTATTCTGCCATACAAATAAATACAAGCGGGACAGAATAACAGGTAATTACAGGGTGGTTAAAAAAAAAGTTAACCCAAGTTTAAGGTGATTGTTCACCCACTTTACTGTTGATTTTTAGAACCATGAGTTTAAATTCTTACCTACATGTAGGTACTTGTTGTGCAGATTTATCTTTTGCTTGATGCATGTTGAAATACATTTTTAAAAAAGATTGAAAGAATATCTTGTCAAGTCATACAATGTATCAGGATGAAATATCAAAATAGGACCCCATCTGAATGTGTTTTTATTGCAGGTGTAACAATTTGAATATTGAGTGCTAGTTTGCTTGTTGACAAGACATGCTCCAATCTGATTTTGGTCCATGCCTACAGATACTATATAGATGCTCTATTTCCATCCTAATCACCGACGTCCGTTTCAGACATTTACTTTTGAAATTAATATATGTTTCTTTCTCATATATTTCTTTTCGCAATTCATTAGTTAATTGTTTTCCACTATTTGTATTAAATATTCCCCAATAGTGAGGAATAATCCCATGCCAACTTTTTGATTTTGAAAGATGATTTCTGAGACAGATTATTTTCTAAATTAATTGTGCAACACATACATAAAGTTTAATTTATCAAGATTATTTAATTACATGTTTCAGCAAACAAATCAGGTCGGTATGGATCACAATAAAGCCATAATTTTTATGTGTTTCAGGTACATGTACGAAAACAATCACAACTACAATGTTCTCTTATTTCAAAAGAGCAATTCTACATTTACTTAGGGTTGCTATACATGTATCAAATCAAATGACTGGTACTAACCAATTTCTTATGTTCTTGTATATTCTAGCAGCATTTCTAAATTATTATTCAGCTACAGTACATGTACATTGAATTGGCGTGAAATGACCAGAGGATCTGAGCATGGTTAATTTTTGCTACATACTCTGCTCACTTGAAGTGTATCCATTTTTAAATTTGTATTCAAAGAACACTTGACATTGGTAAATTCTAATAGTTTGAAACAGGTTGCATAATTTGTACTTTGTAAGTATAATCATAACTGGAGAGGAATTTAATTATGCCAAATGTTGCACATACATGTACATTTTATGCAAACTTCAAGGAGAATATTTTTAATTATATATGCTGGAAACAAAAGATATCTAAAAGGAAACCACTTGTCCATGTTGATTATTTTGAGTTTTTGTCCATAGTCATGTATACAATGCACATGAAATGAACGATGGTTTTCAGGCTAAATATTTCTACTATTATGTACTTTCATACTTTTCATTCAGAAATAAGTAAAATAGAAAAATTAATAAAAAATATGGAGCCTTTTTTAGTTCATGTGCCTTGTAAGACATGTATATTAAATAGTGAAACCTGGTAATGCAGCTCACAAAAGCTTAGATAATTTTTTTTTTTAAATATTGCTTAATATCACAAAATTGACCCGGTAACAAGAACATCACATCAGCATAATTATAGTTGATGCACCATTCCTTTACATGAGCTTTCATTAATTGCATACTTAAAATCGGTTATTGATTGAAGTCAAAAACCTTGAGAAGATTTAAAGTATCCATTTACTATTAAAAATCATGCAATTTGCAAAGAAATGTTAATGTTGTATTAACGTGCACTTGATGTACATGGGTTTTCATCAACTATATGTTAACAAATAATAAGTATCCCCTGTATTTTGCACCAGAAACTTAGACAACAGTCCCCCACAGATTAATTAGCATAAATTGTTAAATTGGTTAGGAAAAATCAAAATTACATTAAAATATAGTTGATTTACCATTGGTTAACATGTATTTTCACCAACTACACGTTAAAAAATTAGTGTGCACCTCTCATATTTGGGGATATTGAAATTGTTGATGAGGGGTGTATACCCAACCAGTCTATGATAATTTTAGGTTGTCCCCACTGCTGTTGCACGAAAATCTAAAATTGAGCATATAAATGGCACATGCCCTATGGCCTAATAGTAGAAAATATAGATTATCGGCTCTCTGGAATTTACCGCGAACATCTCTGACAGTATCGGGCTTTTCCGTGCGATTATGCTGCTCACCGTACCGGTGAGTGTTCCTCTACCACAACTTTTAAGACAACGTATGTTTTCAGCGACCACAAACATTATGACCCGATTGACACAAACTATATCGTGCATGTCTAGTCTGTACACGTAAAACCCGTCCGTGCGATTGCATAATAGACAGCGAGTCATTCACAACTAAATCGTGCGGGTTGTTCCATTGTATGTGCGGATGTTCCTATTGCTCAGTGACATATTATTTCAGGGGTTGATTCTTCATTTTGACGCAGTCATTTCTAAAATTATATAACCTCGAAACCCCTTATTAAAAATACGATTACACAAAATTGTATGTTGCCAAATAAAGTACAATTATATTTAAAATCGTTAAATTCGCTTAAAGAAGTCAACACCCCCTCCTACACGAATGGGGTCGATCCAACTTGCTCAAACAGTCTCCTCAAATCTATCCACACCCCCTCTTCAATCCCCATAGAACGTGCACTTAAGGGGGGCGGGGCATACCGACTATTCAGACGATCTGCACTACTCATGTTGGCTTTATTGAAGTCGTCCATAGGGCCTAATTGCAGTTATGACCAATTTAATACACATTAACTCTCCCGAGCGTTGAGTAATCAAAATAAAGTCTGCAGCCTTTTTGTTCTGATGGAGCCGTCTCATAGTAATAAATGTTTTGGTAGCCAGGAAACGTACATTAATATTTGAGTATTTGGCCGTGGATTTAACGGATTAATAATGAGGCATTGGTGGCTTAGTAAATTTTCTTGATGTCACAGTTTATGCATTTTCAACCTAAATGCCCATTGTACTGTGATAGCTTGCTTGCGAGAATTAAATGACAGCTTTGACAAAGGAACAAATAGCTATGTAGATTCCACCTCGATACAAATTCGCCCCACAGTCCCCGAATGTCGAAATTCGTTTGAAAGCTGGGAAATCTGTAACCCACCCCAACCCCCCCCCCCCCCCCCCCCACATGTACGAATTGTGATGATATCATAAGTGTAGGAGAAAACCACCCCCCCCCCCCCCCCCCATGTACAAATTGTGATGATATCACAACAAAGGCATTTCGGAATTGGCAACAAGGATTCGTGACTTCGTGAAAACCGCGAAGATTGGTAAGACGTGGTTAAATGTGTAAAACAAGCTGAAGTAAACACTGGTTGTATGGTTCCTTGAAGGTGAAAAAATGTTCTCACACGCGAAATGTAACATTTCATTAATAAATATTTTAAATGTCATCCGTCGGCGATCATTGCACATTACGCTCTTGTGACACGATAACTGTCAAGGGAGGAAATTTGTCCACATTAATAGTTGGTATATAATCCATGTCTAACCCACATATTTTCTTCAGAACTTTGTTGCAGGGTTTTGACAAGGTGTTCCTTCTGCGACCAATCGAAAATAGCGCTCCTCAAACTGTTATGCTAATGAGGCCAAATGCAGGCTTCTGATTGGCCGAGAGGCCAAAATTGATGACGTCGTACCGACTACTAGGTAGACCGTATGCACTACTCTATGCACTACATTAAGGGCTTCGCGCCAAGACCCTCGCCGTGTGCGCTTCACATGATTCTTGACTTCAGTAATGTCCCCCCCCCCCCCCCCCCCCCCCCACGTTTGAAATGAGATTGACGCCCCTGATTCTGGTGCATATAAAAGCCAATGACCCATAAAATGTATATGACCATGGGGAAATTATTGGGGGACACTGCCATAGCCGTCCCCTCCCCAAAAAATATTGGGGGGGGGGGGGGGGGGCATGTCTCCCCGCCCCTGTCTACCCCCCCCCCCTCCCCCCCCCCCCCGGATCGCCGCCCATGGCCGCTGTGCATAAAGTCTGCTGGATCAAGTCCAATAATTGTTAACGAATGAAAATGGTCAACTGTCTACTGAGTATATCAGAAACTAATTGAGAAATGGTTAGCAGAAATGTATACAGTACAGAAGGCAATACTAAAAGAATGCTGAATGGCCCTAGCAAATACAGGGTTACGTCGACGAGACTTTAGGCAGTTTAGAAAATATTTTAGTAAAAATACAAGGTTTTAATATTGATGAAAAAAGTAAAACGCCAGTAAGTCATGAACGCTGGGACATTATCCTAAATGAAGGAATAAATTGGGATTTAGTATGGAAACAAAACTTCTGAACATAAAGATGCTGTAGGCCTATAAGTTAAGAAACTCTAATTTCAAATGTTTACATTGTATAAAATAAACATTTATCATATTAATGGAAAATTGTAAATACTCCGAAATCCCTCCGCGGACCCAGATGGCAGTATTTGACTCCACAAACATATAATTATGTGAACATACATTAAGTTTTCTGAATGAATTTGCCAAATATTATAACAAATATTTTGCAAACAAATGCTAATAATTTAGTAATTTTGATTTAGAAATAGCATTGTATATTATATATTTAACGACGATTAAATATATATCCAGGGGCGGATCCAGGATTGTTTGCAGGGGGGGGGGGGGGGGGGGGGGGGGGGGGGGGGCGGGTGTTCTGATTTTTTTGTTTCGTATACATTTGCCCAAAAAGTTGACTCCCAAAATGTTTTGCCTGCGGGGGAGGGGGGGGGGGGCACACTTTTTTAACGTTGGTGGCGCCATTTGGGCTCTTTGTTTTGTTCTTACCCATGTTCGACCCCCAAACCCCCCTCTGGATCCGCCCCTGATATCAAGACAACAAGTGAATCAATACTTGTAACTTTTATTCGACAACTTCGTTTTAGAGCTAAACTACAAAAGACAAACAACAAGTTCCGGAATCAGTTTCTGTAATATCATATCACCGATGAC